>PVJX010024041.1:0-28569 GCA_004027295.1 Dolichotis patagonum | reverse complement strand
GGTTCAGAAAGCCCTGGAATTCTTTCACTATATGCATGGCTTTATACGATTGTGTTATGTTTGATATTATTGTAATTGAAACTATGCTCAACTATAGCAGAGTAAGAGATATGGTGTTAGATACTGTTGATGTCCAGTTGACTTAATGTAAAGTACTGTGTTGCCTATGTTGTCCTGTTCTGATCTGCTCTGTACTGCCTCCTTTTGTTTTATTCTCTTTTAAATAAAAAAAGAAAGAAAACTATTTCTATTGTTTTTCTATTGTTCTTTTTTATCTCTTTATACCTATTCTCTTCCCCTTCTTTCTCCCTTTTTGATCTTCCCATTTGAACATTTTTTTCATATGTCACAATATCTATTATACATTTTGGTCCTTAATTACACTTTCAGCTTCTCACACCAGAGAAATAATTTGATATTTACATGTATGTCCAATTTATTTCCTGTAAGAGTGTGGTCTCAAGGACCATTCATTTAGAAAATTTAGGAATTATCGTTCTTTATAGCAAGAGTAGTACTCCATTGTATAAAATAATCCACACATCTTCTTTATCCATTGATTAGTTGATGGGCATTTGGGCTGTTGCCAAAATTTAGCTATTAAAAACTGCTGCTATAATCATGGTTGTGCATGTATCATTGTAGTTTGATGTTTTTAATGGCTTTGAGAAGATACCAAGAAGGGGAACAGCTGGGTCAAATGGAACTAATAGTTTCAGTTTTTTGAGGAATCTCCAAAGAGTTTTCCACAGTGCTTACATCAATCTACAATCCCATCAATAGTGAAAATGTGTTCTATTTTCCCCCTCAATGTGGCCAGCATTTATTATTGGTTGATTTCTTATTGTTAGCCATTTTTTTCTGGAGCGAGATTAAATCTCAGTGGAATTTTAACTAGCATTTCTTGAATGACCAATGATGTTGAGCATTTTTTCATATATTTGTCATTTGTATTTCTTCACCTGAGAAATGTGTATTCTTTTCAGATGCCCACTTTTGGATAGAATCTCTAATTTGGAAGGATTTTTGTATTTTTACTGTTTCATATACTCTAGATGTTAGTCCATTGTCTGAGGAATAGCTTGCAAAATTTCTTTCCCATTCTGTGGGTTTTCAGTTCATTCTATTGGTTGTTTCTTTTGCTGGGCAAAAGCTTTTTTTTAATACAATGAGATCCAAGTTGCTGATTCTTTGTAATATTTCCTGAACAATTGGCATTTTGTTCATAAAGTCTTTGCCTACCCTTATGTCTTCAAGAGTTTTCTTTATTTTATCTTCCAGGAAATTAAGTGTATCTGTTATAATATTTAGATCTTTGATTCATTTAATTTTATTTAGGTGACTGGTAAGATATATGGATTTAGGTTTATTCTTTGGCGTGTGGAAATCCAGTTTTCCCAGCACCATTTATTAAAGAAGAACTTTTGTTAAATATAGATAAGTACTTTTGGTGTTATTTCTGTATCTTTTTTCCATAGATATTTGGGTCATTTGGGTTTTTTACTCCAGTACAATGTTGTTTTTTATCATGGTAGCTTTGTAGTGTAACCTACTGTCAGGGATTGTGGTGCCCCTTGTCTAGTCTTTGTTGCCCAGGATTGTTTTTGCTATTGTAGATCTCTTTTGGTTCCATATGAATTTGTGGATTATTTCCTCTAGTTTTGTAAAATATGCTTTTGGTATTTTGATCACTATTGGATGAAATCTGTAACAGTTTTGGAAGTATGGCTATTTTCACTATATTAGTTCTGCTCATTCAAGAATATCTTTTCATTTTATGATATCTTCTTCAGTCTGGCTTTTCAGAGTACTTCAATTTTCAATGTAAAGGTCTTTTACTTCCTTTGGTAGATCAAATCTCAAATATTTTGTTTTTCTTGATTCTATCATGAAAGATGTCATTTACTAATTTTCCTCTCAGTGAGTTTGCTACTTGTGTAAAGAAATGTTATTGACTTTTGAGTGTTGAATTTATATGTTTCTATAGTGCTAAATTTCCTTATTAAATGCAGAAATGTTTTGGTAGACTTTCCAGGTCCTTTATGTAGAGTATCATGTTACTATCAAATAATAATTTAAATTCATCCTTTTCTAAATTTATTCCATTTATATCTTTCTCTGGTCTAGTCTTTCTCACTAATGGTTCCAGAATTATATTAAATAGGAATGATGATATTGACCATCTTTGTCTTGCCCTGATTTTACACTGAAATCTTAATTTTTTGACAGTTCAGTATGATATTGGTTATTGATTTGTCATAGATGATTTTATCAGATTGAGGTAAAGATATTGCATTCCAACTTCTTGAGAGTTTTTTTTAATCATGAATGTGTGTTGGACTTTCTGAAATGCTTTTAGTGAATCTATTGAGATGACTTTGTGTTTTTTGTCCTTGGTCCTATTAATATGGTACTTTGCATTTATTGATTTGTTTATGTTGAACTATTCCTATATCCATGGGATGAATCCTACTTGGTCATGGTGTATAATTTTTTGTGATACTTTGCTACATTCTGCTTTTCAGTATCTTACTGAAGATTTTTGCATCTATATGCATTAGGAAGATGAGTCTGTAGTTTTTTTTTTATTGGTTGGATCTTTTCTGACTTTGGTATCAGGGTAATGCTTGTTTCTAGGAATAAATGCAGGAATTTTGTTTGCTATTTTATTTTATTAAAGAATTTGACAAGTACTGACATAAGATCTTTGAAGTTCTTGTAAAATTTATTGAGAATTGGAATTTTCTTTGTTAGTAGTTTTTAAATTACTTTTTCAATTTTATTGATTAATATCGGATATTTTAGAACTTTATATATACTTGACTCAGCAATGTATCCAAGAATCTATCCATAGGTATCTAAGAATCTATATAATTCTCCAATGGGGATATAGCTTAGTGGCACAATGCCTTCTAGGCAAGCATAAAGTCCTGAGTTAGATTCCTGGTATCTAAATATCTATCCATTTTTCTGAATTTTCCATCACTTTTAAGCACAGGTTTTCAAAGTAGGCATTGATGATCTTCTGGATTTCTAGAGTCTCTGTTGTGATTTCTTTTTCATTCCTAATAGCATGAATTTGAGTCTTTTCTTTCCTTTTTTGAAAAGATTGGTAAAGAATTTTGATATTTTATATAATCTTTTGAAGAACAAATTCTTCAATTCATTGATTCTTTTTATTGTTTTTCTTAGTCTCATTTTCATTAATTTCTGCCCTCTTTATAAATTCCTTCTTAGTATGAGCTTCGGGTTTAACTTGTTCCTCATTTTCTAGAAGTTTGAGGTTCAATGTTATGTTACTTATTTGAACTCAACTCATTTTTCTGATGTAAGAATTCACCTCTGTAAGATTGCCTTATAGGGCTACTTTCATTGCATTCTATAAGTTCCAGTATGTTGTACTGGCACTATCATTCAATTATAGAAGCTCTCTAATTTTTTCTTTAATATTATCTCTGACTCATTGGTTGTTTAAGAGGGTGTTGTTTAGCATTATATTTTAACTGTAGTAATAGTCAATATTTGGAAACTGAGATGCTGATGCATTACAATAATGAAACAGAAAATATTCCACATAATATGTACAAGATCTGTGCATCAAAAACTAAAAAATCAATAAGAGAAAATAAACTGCATATGTATTATGTTAATGTTCAGAAGACTTATAATTAATATGTCAACTTGTCCAAAGAAATTGTGGACTTACACAATTTAAATAAAACCTTGGAGGCATTTTTGAAGAAATTAGTGATATGTTTTTAAAATCTAGTTGAAAATCAAAATAACTTACATTAAATATTATCGTACTGTTTCTTAAGATTAATTATGAAGTCCTGAATGGACAAACATGGGGTGATGTTGCCATATAAATTGACTTTCAGTAAGTAGAACAGAACAGAGCCTAGAAATAAATTCTTCATTTGTATGATGAGGAAATTACATTTAATTTTTCAAGTATATAGATGAAGACATGATTTCCTTTTCAACAAATACTATGGGAGAAATTTTACACATATAAAATTATGAACATTCCTTATTTAATAGAGATAATGCATAATGGTAAAATCACAAATCTTACAACTCAGAGCTAAAATTCTTAAATATGTTTTAGAATATATGTAATAAAACTTATTTGACCATGAATTAGGTAAATATTTGTTATATTAATCTCAGTAAATGAACCATAAAAGAAAGAAATGAATAAGTTGGGCTCACCAATTTTTGAAAATGTAAAAAGAAGCCATAACCTCGTAAAATACATTTATGAAAAAAACATAAGATTCTAGTTTATAATATCTGCATGAAAAAAACTGAAAACTCAATAATAAGATATTATAAGCTAGAATCTTGTAAAACATTTGTTTCATAAATGCACAATAGAGCTTCAGCGGGGGTGCACAGTATAGATAGGTGGGTCTAGCACCTGGAACAGCCTAAAACCACAGTAAAAATGGAGGTTAAGGGCTGGTTCACATCAGTAATCATGGGCTAGTCAGCATAGGAAGAATATAGGACTCACACAACTGGCCTTCAGGAGAGATTCAAGTGACTGGCCCCTCCCCTACACTGTGGGACTCAACATCTGTGTAAACATCAGCCACACAGTAGCACCCTAATACACATACAATGGGCAGTCAAGACTAGCAGGATTGAAAAGCCTGAAATATTAATCCAAGAGGTGAAAATGATAAAAAGAAAAGGCAAAATGCAATCCCAAATTCCCACCCCACCTGGAACAAGCACAGGAGACATCAAAATAGAGGTCATTGGAAGTCACACGTGAAATTTCTAGAATGATATCAAGTGAAATAAAGAAACAAGTCCATGCAGCTATAGAATAAATCAGATTAGAAATAATCTCTCAGGTAAAGATGAAATGACAAGCTTAATAAAGGAGTTGCTCAGCATAGCTAGAGAAGACATAGATTAAAAAGTACATGAGCAAGGCAAGAATGTAGCTCAGTGGCAGAGCACCTGCCTGGCAAGCACAAGGTCATGAGTTTCACTCCTAGTTAAAAAAAAATAGGAGCATGAGAAAATGTGGAAACCTTGAATGAACAATAAAGGAAAGAAATAGAATGAAAGAAACAAATCAAAGCAATATTCAGGAAATTAAAACTCCCATGGAAAGCTAGCAAAACTGCTTGAAAGAAAGTGTGGGCAGTCAGACCTTGAAGACTGCCTCACAGATAACAATCATAAAAGAAAAAAACTCTTAAAAATAACAAGAGACCATGACATAAAATTTCAATATCTCAAAGATGATGCAGTGAAAAAAGAACATAAGGTTGATAGATGCCAATGAAAATGCAAGTCAACACAAATTACATGAAAAAAATATTTGCAGAAGTAATAACAGACAATTTCTCAAGCATATGAAAAAACTCCAATATACAGATAAGTGAAGCATGAAGAACTACAAACAGCCAAAGCCAAAATAAATCTACACATAGACATGTAATAATCAACATCTCAGAAATTCATCATAAAAGCAGAATACTACAAGCTTTTAGAGAAAACAAACAACTCACCTATCAAGGAAAAACCATTATAATCATGGCTGACTTCTCAACACAAACCCTCAAATCAAGATGAGCTTATAGTGAAGTACCAGCCCTGAACAAAAACAACTTTCAACCTATATTGATGCACCCTGCAAAACTTTCCTTCATAATTAATGGAGAAATAAGGTACTTCTGTGACAAAGAGCAACTGATATTAATGTCCACCAAACCAACCGTAGAAAGAGTACTATAAGACATACTTGATCTAGATTTTTAAAAAGAGACCACAATTCCCAAAACAACAACAGAAAGAACCACCAGGAGGGTAAGCAACTAAACAAGGGAGAAAAGCAGGTAACCAACAACAGAAAAATAAAATGACAAAGTTAAACCAATATATATTAGTTATAACCATCAACATAAATAGCCTCAATTCACAATAAAAAGAAATTGATTGGCAGAGTGGATCAAGAAACAGGATCCAACAATACAGTGTATACAAGAAATGTATCTAACTTGAAAGCAAAGTCACAGACTGTAAGTCAGAAGATGGAAACCATTTCATGCAACAGGAACCCAGAAGAAAGCAGGTAGGTAGACATTTTCTTTGCAGACAATATTAATTTCAAACCAAAAATCATCAAAAGAGATAAAGAAGGTCACTACATACTTGTTAGGGAAAAAATGGAAGAGGAAGAGCTAACAATCATAAACATATATGCACCAAACACAAGACCACACAACTGTATTAGACAAATGCTAATAGACAGGAAAAACCAAATGATCGGTAACACAATTACAAATGGGAACCTAAATACTCCATTATCACAAAGAGATAGATCAACTAAACAAAAAGTCAGCAACAAATAACAGAACTGAATGAAAACTGTAAGCACATGGACTTATTAGACGTTTACAGAGTGTCTCACCCAACATCAAAATACACATTCTTCTCAGCTACACATGGGGCATTCTCTAAAACAGACAATATATTAGTCCATTGAACATGCTTAAGAAAATGTAAAGGGATTGAAATTTTCCCATGCGTATTATCTGACTATAGTGCACTGAAATTGAAAATTAAATACAAAAGAAACTGCAAAACTTTTATAATCACATGGAAACTAAATAACACCCTGCTGAGCAACCAATTGGTTATAGATGAAATTGAAGAAGAAACTAAGAAATACTACAATTAAATCAAATGCAAATACAACATAACCAAACATGTGGATTGCAATGAAAGTAGCTCAAGAGGGAACTATATAGCAGTGAATTCTCACATTAGGAAAACAGAATTAGCACAAATAAATAACATAATACTACACCTCAAGTGTCTAGAAAAAGAAGAGCAAATCAAGAACAAAGCTCATAAAAAGAAGGAAATTATAAAGATCAGAGCAGAAATTAAGGCAATTGAGACAAAGAAAACAATACAAAGAATCAGTGAATCAAAGAGTTCGTCTTTGAAAGAATGAACCAAATTGATAAAACCCATGCCAACCTTATAAAGAAAAGGAAAGAAAAAATTCAAATTCATGTGATGAATATATATAAAATCTTTTCCCTTCTTCCTTTTCTCTTTTCTCCTATCCCAGCTGTTCTTTCCTTTGGAGCACTTCCTTTAGCTTTTATTATTACAATATCTGTTGTACATTTTGGATCTTATTACTCTTTCAGTTTTTTTACACTCTGGAGACAACATAATATTTATACATGTGAGTTTGATTTATTTCATTTATAAGAATGATGTCAAATTTCATCCATTTACATATAAAAGTCTCAGGTTTAGCTTTCTTTATAGCTGAGTAATATCCCATTGTATAACAAACCACATCTTTTTTGTCCATTCTGTGGTTTATGAGCATTTGGGTGGTTTCCAGGTTTAGCTATTATAAACTGTGCTGCTATAATCATGGGTGCACATATATCACTGTGGCATGATGTTTTCAATTCTTCTGGGAAAATATCTGAAAGCATAATAGCTGGATTGAATGGGACTTCCAATCCTAGTTTTTTGAGGAATTTCCATACTGATTTCTATATTGGTTGTACCAGTATACACTCCCACCATCAGTGAAGAAGCATTCCTTTTTCCTAATAGCCTTACCAATATTTGTGATTGGTTGATTTCCTGGTACATTGACTGTGTTGCTGTAGTTCTCTGCTGCTGTACAAATCCTCATATTATCTCTTTCTAATTCAGACGTCTGTTCAGAAAAATTAGTTGGAGATGTAGACCTGGTACAAAAATTTTAAAGAAAAATAATACTTTCAGAGCATGATTTTTAGTAATAACTACTGCATATCAGACAGCTACTATACAAGTCAGATATCTCAACCTACTCAAATGTATAATACTAGCAGGTATTTAGTTACTGTTTTATACAAAAAGGGAAAGAAAATTTACAAATGATATTTTATTTGTCCAATAATTCAGGAATAACTAGGTTTTAAACTCAGATTTATTTAACTTAATTACACTTATCTTAACACTGTATCCATCTGCATCAATAGGCAGGAGAGATTCCTTGAAATATTTTTTTAGCAGAAAGTGGAATAATAAGAGTGCTTTAATTCAATGTGTGAAGTGATCTTCAGGGAAATAATGTGAGATGGCGAGCCTAGCAAGAGGATTGGCAACAATAATTGCAATTTGAACAAAGTTTATAGCGGTGAAATGTGTAAGGAAGCATCATAGTAAAATTCAATTCCATGAAAAAGACAGATAACATAAACATTTTCCTCTTCTGCACCCCTGAACCTGTCCACCCTGTGCGTAGACACTCAGCAATCGCTCACTGAACTAAAAGGACCAGTGAAGAAGCTGTTGTGCACTTGGAGGAAAAAGCAGGGGCCACTCTCATCCACTATGTATAAATTAAAAACAGGATGGTATTTCAAAACAAAGGTAATGCTCAAATCAGCTGGAAAAGAAATGATGAAAGCTAGAAATAAAAATATTCAGCAACAGTTTCCATGGTTGTACTACAGCAGTTTTATAAGTTTGAAAAAAAGTAGAATATCACTGATTGCCACATACTCATCTTTACTATAGGTTTAAAAAGCCCAAGACATCTTATTTAACTATTCATTAAACGTGTATTATATAAAAACCAAAACATATTTAAAGGGGTATTTTATAGCTTATAAAGCATATTAATAGGATATATATGCATTATTTAAAAACTGAGGCAAAGTATTTTAAGGTACATGGAGCAAGTACCATAGGCATTTATTACCATTATTTAATTAAACTTTTATAGATTGAATATATGAGAATGAAACACAACAATTTTAAAATACAGATGATTAAGAGAGCATGCTAGATTCCAGAACATCTATTTTAATCCACAATATTTGAATTCTATCTATAGTTTTACATTTTATAGATTAAAACATACTAGAGTTTTGATTAGTTTTGACAAATATACGCCACTGTTACTGTTACCCTGAGTAAGCCTTGGGAAATTTCTACCACTCTCAAAACTATTCTTATGTTAATTTATTGTCAATCTGCTCAACCCTTCCTCAATTAATGGCAACAATCTGACTTTATGGTCATTTTGCCTTAATTATAGCATCTTGTGAATATAATTATATAATTGGTAAACTTTACTGTCTGGGTTTCTTCAAATAGCCTAACACTGATGAGATTCATATGCTTTAAGCACCAAACTTTTGTCCCTGAGCAAAATTCATTGCATTGACCTAAGCCGATCTGATCATGTGTGTGTCTGGGGATAACTGTCAGGATATGTTGGGAAATGTAAAATAAAGACAGCTATAGTAGGAGCTGGGAAAATACATAAATATAAATTCATCTCTTACACCAAGAAGGATAACTTTCAAGAAAACTAAATATTGTTACATATTTACCTAGTGTTAAGGTACTTCTTTATAGTATCACTACATTTGAGTGTAAAATCCTATACTAATAACTTCAAATTATTTTGATTTAAATAAATGAATCAATAATAAGAAAGTCACAAAAGATGCTTCTGTTCCCTGTAGTAAATGTGTTGCATAGAAATGAATTTTATTCTGAAGAGTGAACATCTTTCCCATCAGTCAGCCTGGGAGATGTTATTCCTAAAATAGGAAATGATTCCACAAGAGGTGTTTCTCTCATCTAGAGCCCTGTGTGCTAGGGTAGAGGAGTGATTTGCATCCACATCAAAGAAAATAGCAGGAAACAGTTTGTGAGAGAGAAACATTTACTAAATTATTAACAAGAAAACATAGAGTTTGAGATCTACTAACAGGAGAAAATAGACTCCATAGATGGAAGGCTACCCTAATAACCAGAAAGTTCAGAGGTTGGGCAAAATAGGAAACTTCCAGGTCTGCTGGCAGCAGATGAGACAGAAAAACTGTCAGGGAAAATTCAAAGTGTACAGTGGTGGCGGGCTGAACTACAATACCCTACAGAACACTGTTCTGCATTGAGTTATTGCAGGGAAGGGATTTTATACAGTAAACTACATAGCGGTGACATCATTAGTTTGTTTTGCTCTAGTGTACAACCAGCATTTTATGTACAGCTGACTTTGCATACGGGCAATAAAGTAGATTATACAGGTAGCACATGTTTGCCCAGTTCCCAGTGACCATGAAGATAATACTTCCTCAGACATTCTGGTAGCTATACCCTTACAATGTTGTTTTGATGAAAGGTGGCTTGGGAACACAAAAGAGGTGCTTCATGGTTATGATGTTAATTTCTTACTTTTCTCACAAGTGACACAAACTGTGGTAATTGGACTGAAAAAGATATTGCTCTGTATGCCTTTGAGAGTGGGAACTGGAATTTCAAACAGAAATAGGGTAGCAGACATCCTGTCTTGCAGTGGACACCCCTGTTCTAATTGGAAAGAAGAGATGTGAATCAGAAAACTTATAAGGTAGGTTTATACTCACCCTTTTTGTTTCCCATTTTACCTCTCCAACTTCAATGTGACTTATCAAATTTCAATCTTATCCCAACTGTCACTTATCCTACTCTTCCAGCTTCTGAGATACCTTCTCTACCACACTCTCTTTCATAATAATGAATACAAGTTCTCTTTTTTATTAATAAACTTTACTTTTCCTATAAATACAAAAACAATTATTACAAATAAAATAAACAAATACCTTGCTAGACATACAATCAATATGTTAACTATAAATATGTAAATCAGCAAATAATACGACAGGCATAGATAATGTAATTATGCAATACATGTGCCAAGCAAACAGCTACAGAGATCAAGGAACAGTTACTATTCCTAATCCACATGCTTGAGGCATGCCACATTTTTGATACATGAAAAATTCATGAAGTTTGTAAAAACAGTGAATATTTACAAGTTTTTAAAATGACCAATCATTGGTCACTTTTTCTGCCTCTATTTGAACTCTCTCAGGAAACACAAATAAAATCTACTCTGATCTTCAGGGTAAGTGATGAACTGTACCTTGGCAAGGTCTACTTCAAACTATCTTGCTGAGAATATATCCAAAGGCTCAAGTATTTTGTTCTTTTTATGCTCCTTTCATTCTATCCTAAGTGTGTTCTTCTACCCACATTCTTTTCCATTTCCAGCTCCATGTGTTTTAAAGTTCATTTACTACTCAACGTTATTTGAAAATTCTCATTTGATCAGAGAGTCTCTTTGCACCTTAAATTCTGGGTTACATTGTCTGTCATTAAAAGATGCCAGTGAATCAAGATAAATCTTCACATGAGAGTCAGCATCTTGCTTATAATGCTACAGGTAACACTGGACTCTTTGAAAACAGCAACTGGATATTTTCAAGAGTATCTACGAGTTCCTGAGTTTATGTGCTGAAAAATAAACATGAAAAATGCTTCCCAGATTCTTCCATCTGTCTGTACCCAGAGTCCTCTACAAGCTTGCTCCGGTTGGATGGAACTCACTGTGCCTTCCTTTTCACCTGGCACTTTGTTCCTCTAGATTCAACTGCATAGACTCAAATACAGCAAAAGTTTCAAAGTACTTTATGCATTGTTTTAGCTCAGCTTTATTACTCTATATCACTTCATCTTTAATTCTGGTTTTTGTTTCACCTACACCGTATAACAACTTAAAATTCTTTATCCCATAATAATTTTATGGTTTTCTGAATATTTTTCTCTGTTTAATTATCTGTCTTGGTCTTACCAAGTGAAGCTACACTTCAGCAATCATTGCTGAAAAATTGCTATCACTTGGGAGAGACAATGCGAAAGAAAAAATAGCTGTGGAATGAAGTAGAACCTCAAACTTGCAAAACAGGCTTTTATTGTACCAATTTACTCTTGTTTACTCAGATGTGTTGTTTGTTCCTGCTGTAATTTGAACATTTCAAAGTACTTTACTGCTTCTCAATGACATTTAAGGGCATTAGCGACAAAACTCCAGAGCTGGCTACTAAATTATTTTCTCTTTTTTCTATTTATTCATTGTTTTATATACTGCTCTTTTTTCCTTCTTTGTTCTTACATAATATTATTTCTAAATTTTCCTTTTCTTTGTTTTTTATTCAAATTGATTCTTTTCTTTCCTTCTTGTGTCCCTCACACTCTTCTTTTGTCTTTTGGAATATCAATTTGTATCTTTTTGATGTGGGTGTTTCTACTACTAAGTAAGTCCTCTGTGTAAACAGGTGTAAAACCCTAAAATGACAGAGAGGTTAAGAACACAATAAATGTGAAGTGATGTACATTTTAAAATAGTTATTACAAATTCACAGAAAGTTTTACACATGCAAGAGGAAAGGCTCACTTTTGTGACCTCTCTTGTGTCTAGTACTCTAAGACAGAGTGAAGTTACCTTATTGATTATGCATGGGATAGCTAGAGCTGAATATCTCGGACACAGTACAAATAAAAATGAGTCTTGTTTTCAATTTTAAACCCATTATTCATAAACTTCCATATTCATAAGAACAATAACAACCAAATTTATTATGTTTAGAAACTTCCCTTCTGTGATGAGAATATGGATACATAAAAGGCAATGTATTTAGCACTGTGCATGTTAAAAACTGTTTGTCTTCATGTAATTGGTGCCTAGCTGCAAAGTCATTAATTTCTGTGCTTTAGTGAGTATGTCCCTAAGAAGATTTTTTTCAAACTGATGATAACAGCTCCTAGTTGTATTTTAAGTCTGGTGTTGAATCTGTTGGTTAATCATTATCTACAGCTGGAAAAATTGGAAATGATGCTAAGTTTTTGTGTTTGCTTCTTCATCCCTTGCCCTCCTGGTTGCCACCTCAATGTCACAACTGCTCTTGAGCATTTCTCTTTCACCACTATCTTTAGAAAGAGTGAAATAGATGTTTGTTTTCTTGGTCGTTGTATTAGTCAGTTTTCCTACTAGTGGGACAGAATATCTGACATTTGCAATTTTAAGGAATTGGTTGTTGGTATCTGGCTGACTGGTTCCAAGGCGGAAACATAATGATTTTACAACATGGTGAAACAAAGATGTTTAGTTCACAATGGTCAGGAAGAAAAGCAGGGAAACAGCACCACAGAGGATGGGGCACTGGACCATATATAGACCCTGTGTTGTGCCTCTATAATCCACTCTGACATACTTATCAGTATATTTGACTAATCCTCTCCCAAGGATTAGTGTGACACCCAAGCCAAACAAAATGACACTGCACATTAAATGTTGCATCATTCCCTTAGTTAATTTTATACTCAAATATATTTCCTTCGTTGTACTTAATTTATAAATAAATACAATAATGTTACCAGCTCCACTTAACATGACATAAATGTCTTGAATACAACCAAAAAATACTTTATTCTTTCTCCCAGCATTCAGCCATTCCAGTATTTTTCCACAAATACAAATCAAAATGTCTTTAGAGACTCCAGGCAAATTCTTAGCTGTGAACCTCTGCAAAAATCAAGAGAAAGTTATGTATTCTGAAGGTAAAATGGCACAAGGTAAACATTCTCATTCCAAAAGAGAAAATAGGGTGACAGAAAATAATTGGACCAAACCAAGACCAAAATGGAGCATGGAAACAATTAGGTCTCATAGCTCTATATCTGGCATCTGGAACATAAAGTGGTAAGATGTAAATTCTGAAGGGTTTTGGGAGCTCCATCCCTATAGCTTTGCTGTATGCAGCCCATGTGGCTCTTCTCTCAAGATGTCTTCATTCATGACCTGCAGCTTTTTGGTGGCTATACAACACATTGCTGGAATCTGCAACTTTCTGGGATCTCCACTGCATATTTAATTAAATTCCTAGGGCCATATTATCTGGTCTGTCAGGATTCCCTCTAAAACATGTGTGCAAGCATCCATAACACCTTATGCATGAATTCCTCCAGAGCTAGAAACATATGGTTGATTTCAAGGTCTACCAACAATTTTAGCACAAGCCGAACCTCCTTGGACCATGGCTACAATAGCCTCTGAAACCGTGAATGTTTGAACTCAGGGAAATGCATGCCTTGGTGGCCCTGAGTGAGAGACATGCCCTGCTTCTCTCTTCTCAAAACAAAATATTCCCAAATAATTTTTCCTTTTATGCACTAAAGCCTGTGGATGGGCATGGTCTGACTAATTCCTGAGAGGCCCTTGAAACACCTTTCTTACAGTCCTAATGTAAAATTCTTGGTTTCTTGTCAATGGCAGTAATCCTTTCAGCAACCACATTCAATTTAGTCCAAGTTTTATATGCACTTTCTTTCTGGCCAAGCTGTGCAATTTTGGCACCTTTAAATTCTGCTTTGTGATTCTGATTCTTTTTGTAAATTTGAAAGAACAGAGTCAGCATTTCTTGTGCCATGGCCTGAACATTGAGGTGCCTTGAAATTTCCTCTTTCAGAGTAATATATTCACCAACTTTAAAGCCAATGTCATACAAGTACTTAGGACATTGGGAAAATGATGATAAAGGTTATTTTTTGTTGCTTTGTTTTTGTTTTTGCTTTTTTTTTCCAGAATGTAGTATGAATGCTCACTAGTCCACTTTCCAATACAGTATGTCCGTTGGAGAACTTCTGTGTGGGTCTTTATTCTCCTCATTCTTGTCATCATTCTGGTTTTTTGAGCTTCAGCCCACATTATCAACAAATCTTTACTTTTAGCATTCTGGGACAATTCTAGCCACTTCTCCAATTTGAAGAAGAGTCATAATTTTGCTCATGGTTCCAGTGGGTTCACTCCATGGCTGGCTGGCTTCAAGGCAGAAACATGGTGGAACACAGGTGCTTAGCTGCCCAGGAAGCAGAACAAGAAAATAACACCAGAGAGAATGGAACAGGTAACCAGATACTGTCCCTAGGATCATATCTCTATGGCCTACTTACATACCTATTACTTTGCTTTACTAATACTCTGATCAGTTCCCAAGCTAATGAAATGGACAATCTACTTTAACTATCACACTCATTTAAACCTACATATCATCTTTGGGCACATTTTAAAATGATCAAAACATTTTGTGTTTCAGCATCCTTTCTTTGACTGTTTCAGGAAAGATACACTAACTTTTATGAAAATACCATATTGAATGTTGGTAAATAGATCTTACCTTCAAGAGAGGTAAAGTCTAATCAGGAAAGAATGGCACAAAATGGGAAAATTATGTACCACTTATGACAAAAAAATAGGTGATTGGCTTCCCATTAAGTGGTATATGTCTCAAGTGACTGAAATGTTGTTTTCTCTGATAAAGCAATTTCAGATAATAATTTCCATCCAAGCTTAGGTTAGGAATAATACTTGCTCTCTCTGTAAATCACCCTATTGAGGGAATTCCCAAAACACAACATAATGGAAGATAAATTGGGTTGGATATTAGAATGTTGACCAGAATTTCTATGTTTTTTTAGATATGTAACTTGGGAAATGTGTTTAACATCTCTGAAAATCAAATTTTTAATCTGGAAAAAGAAGATAATTCTAGATTCTAAGACATTTTAGGCACTAATAAATTCAGTAACTAATATAAAATAGTATGTTTAATATATGACTGAGTCCAAAAAATGACTATTTTCATTATTAAGGATTCTTTAAATCTTCCTGGATATAAGGGAAAAATTTGTATGAGAAATACATAAACACACTATGATTGATAATACATTAGGTAAATTGTGCTGAAATTTTAAGATTAGAAAGTATCATAGAAATAAATATATCTAATTAAGTTTATATCAACACTGACACCTGAATTCCATTCACACACAATCTTTCAGGGAATGTTTTATTTATCTTTTCTTTCTTCTCTTTCTTTTCTCTTAAAATTTCTGAAACTAGTTTAAAATGTTCAGTTTGTTTAAGCCTACGCTATTTAATAAAATATAAAGAAAAGTCGTGTTATGGCTCCTTGATGTTTAACTGATTCTGTATTTCTTTCTTCTTATAGGTACATTTATTGAAAGTTACTCATAGTTTCTCTCCCTCTCTCTCTGTCTCTCTCTCTCTGTTCTTTACCTCTAGACTCTTCATCTATTCTTAAAATCTCCAAGACTTTGTCCAAGACACTGGTGCCTAATCTCTATATATCTTCCAGTGTCTAAGAATGACCCTAGACCTAGATGCCAGCTGACTTCTGTACTTCCCCAACCAGGTCTGAGGTCTCTTTGAAACTCTAAAAATTCCCACTTCTCTGTGACATCTGCCTTTTCATACAATTACTTCTTATTGTTTTGTTTAATGGATACATTAATGTCCTTATTTCCTGACCCTAAACAACCCTTGACCATTTCTTCCTCTTCTTCACCCAGTGTTCAAATTATCAGCAGATATAGTTTAACAAAGATTCAAATTATCTGCTGATTCTAATTCTTTTCTTCCCTTTTATATGTTACTATGCTTCTTTATTCACATATCCCCTATCTCTTGTGAGTCTTTAATGAGTAGATTTTTTACTTCTTTATCATAACAAGATATAATCAGATGTAAATATTACCATTCATAATATTAAACTGAATCTCTACCTTCACCTTGCTACCAAATTTCAACTTACCCCAATAATAATATTTATTTTCAAGCAAATGCCCAGAAGTCTTTCTTGATTCAATACATCTTCCTCTTGGCAAGCTTTTGCAGCTCCACAATTAATGCATGACTTGAGATGTGCTTGAGACACAGTGTTGATTCCTGTGCTCATCTCTACTGCTCCGGTCCGTTCCTCTCAGGACACCTGCAAGAGCTCCCTGCCGGCCCCCTGCTTCTATTGTTGCATTTTAAAAGCCAACAATCTTGTCAAAATTACAAATATGGTGATAATACCTTATTGAGGAAAATGCCCATTGCTGTTTCATTACTCACCTGGTTCTTCAGGACACTCTTCTGTGCCTTTTAAGACACCACTAATCTCTTTTCTAATCATAGCATTGATTAGTGCTTTCTCTGTGGCAGCTACACTACCCACCTTTTGTTTGTTGAACAAATCAAGATTATTCTTACCCCAGGATATTCCCTGTGCCTGAAATCTCTTGCTTAAAATCATCTATTCAGTTCTTTATTTAATTCTGATTTTAAAATAATCTGCGTAGAGAGGTTTTCCTGTGCTATCTTATTAAATTGCACTTGGCCATGCAAACCT
This sequence comes from Dolichotis patagonum, assembly GCA_004027295.1. Taxonomy (NCBI): domain Eukaryota; kingdom Metazoa; phylum Chordata; class Mammalia; order Rodentia; family Caviidae; genus Dolichotis; species Dolichotis patagonum. Next base: position 11,497 of record PVJX010024041.1, on the reverse strand, counting down.
AACCATGACCTTCAACTACTTGCCTCCTTACTATGTGTTTGCCCTTCAAAATGATTATTAACATCCAGATTTTGCCGTGTGTTTGTACATGCTTAATGTCTTTCTACACCTCTAGAAAGGTATCTCCATGGAAAGTCTCTGGCCATCTTAATCAGCATTCCAACAGTTTGGGTATAGCAAATATCTAAGAGATGGAATTTGATCAATAAAGTTTTTGAATGAGTAAATGCTATTTGATTTATTCTCTTAGACTCTGACAAATAATATATCTTTTATTTTATTTGAATCTGTCTTCATGAAATAAAATGAAAACAACAACTTGTGTCTTCCTTATAGCTCTGGATCTCCAATCTCTTTGACAATCTCGTTTAAAGTATCACCATCCCCGTGAACAGCAGGTAGTGCAGGCTGATACTATCACTTAGTCTGTCTCAGGAACACAGAAGAAGTTTCTGCTGCTGCCAGTTTTCCTCAAAATGATATGTCTATTGAAACAGAGGAAGTTGTAGGGGCTCCTCCTCTTTGCCACCAAGTTATCTACCACTGCAGCCCTAAAACATCTTTCTAAGGAACAACGTTTGAAAGGAACAGCTTAGAGAAGGATTGAAATTTTGTCGTAGATCCCACAATAAATGTGATTTCTAATCATTCAAAGGCAGAACAAAATAACTGATGGGGAATACATAGTATGGAGCATTAAGGGTAAAAAAAAGGATAGGCTGATTGGGATTAATCTATTTTGAGTGCATGTCAAGGGGTTTGTGGGGGTATTAATCAGTATTAGTTGGCAAATACTGTCAAAACATTAAGGAGAAGATTGATAAGCCAAGACTAATAGTTTCTGGGAGAAAATATCTATTAACTTATGTGGTTTTACAAAAGATTTTCACAACATAAGAACTAAATATTAGGGTATCATATTTGACTCCATAAGTGTGATTTGATTTAATGCTTATAATTTTGAAATATTAAGCCACTTTGCTGTTAGACATTTCTAATTATTTCTACTTTTATTCTGTTTATATTTATTAATTATATCCTAAGAGATTCAAAGGTTAATATTTTCCTATATGAAAATGTGGAATATATTTTTAGTGATAGTTAATGCATAAACATGAAGAATTCTGCCAATATAGATTTCACCATAGCAGATTGCACATTATTTATAGGACAACTGTCTGAAGAAAAAAAGAAACTCTTAAAAAGTTGCTACAAAAATATTTTGAGATATGGTGAAGTGAAAAATTCTATAGATAGAAAGATAGGCAGATAGAAAAATAGGCAATTGTATTCAGTCACTTTAAGTGACAATAACCACAGCTACCAATGAACTGGCAGACATGACCTAATTGTTGCCATGGATATAAAGATCATTGAGTTACACTGTCTTGTCTTTAAAGAACATGCTTTTTAATAAGTTGCTAATGACGTGTACATTTTCATAGTACTTATCACTGATTAAAATTTCCCAAGCACTTGATGAGCTTTATACAATGTTCTCATAAAGTGGGTATGTGTGTATGGGAAAAAATATAGATAGAAAGATATAGATATAGGTGTACATGATATAGATAGGTACAATGATTGACCAACTTTTTTACTTTGAATTTTTTCCTAAAGCATTTATATATAAAAGATACAGTAAAAATATTTAAAAACGTAGACATTAAAATATAATGCAAACTCGTGTGTGACACGTATGCTTATTTTCCATGAACTAGAGCTTTTTATAGTAGGAAATTCAAGAGCTGGAAGAAGGGAGATGCTGTGGAGAGCTGTGAATATTCTTTCCTCACAGGAGGGATTCTCCACGGCAATTGCTGAAGGCACTCTCTGGCTGAGAAATCAATGATTCTGCCAGAAACAGGACATGTGCACTCCCACTGTTTCAGGGTATGCTCATCTGGTTGAGCTAAAAGTACAGAGCAAGAGCCCCAGGGCCAACACTTGAAAACAATATCCCCAACAAAACGTAGTGGTGACGTGTAATTTATCATAAACCTCAGATGCATAGTTCTCCAGTATTTTGGTAGGTTACTTGAAATGTATAATTGCTTTTCAAACAACTTACATAGTATCATAGTTAGCACTTACAAGCATTTTACATTTTGGCAAAGAAAAACACTTAGTGTGTGTTCAGTTTACTTAACAGTCTTGGTATTGTTTTGAAAACTACAGCAGTGGATTTGACTACCAAACATAAGATTTGTTAAATGATTAAAAGCAAAAATCTGGCATATTCTATTGTAATGAATGTAAATATTGACATAAACTTTCAGCTGCAAACTATTGCTTTTCATAAAATTTTGTTTACTTTTATTTTCTGATGGAAGAATATATGTGTGTGTGTGTGTGTGTGTGTGTGTGTGTGTGTGTTGTTACATTTTAGGTCCTCAGTGTTGTTACATTTGAGATCCTTTGCTGTGTTAGTGTGCTTTTTGAAGCTGTAACAAAATCAGCTAACAGGAGGAAAAGTTTATTTTGGCTCACAGATTCAGAAGTGTCAGTCCGTGGAATATATATATATATATATATATATATATATATATATTCAGTTAAAATTCTTTTAAATTCAGTTAAAATGTCTTAGAAAGCTTTGCTCATCTTGGGGAACACTTGCAGATGAAGGTACTTGCAATCCAAGGTTGGACTTTACTTTGAAATTATAAAACACTAGAAAAATATTCTATCAAAAAGACATGTAGATACCACTTACATATTAATGCATATTTTGTTCTATGGATTAATAGAAGGCAGACATACAAAAATAAATACCCAATGAATGATACATTTTTTGGGGGGTACCGGGTAATGAACTCATGACTGTGTGCTTGCAAGGCAGGCACTTATGCCGCTGAGCTAAATCACCAGCCCAAACAATACATGTTTTAATTATATGACTTTGATTAACCCTCAGTATGATTTTTCACATTCTATTTCACACATAATGGTTATTTACCTAACCTAAAAGTACTCCTTTTCATAAAATACAGTTTTCTAAATTATATTTGTACAATACTGGATTTAAATGATCTCCTTGTTGATTATTTAGTGTTTCCTCTTGTTTACTTAAATTTTGCATTTATGCATACAAAATTCATAAATTCACACAAATTCCTATTCAAATTTTTTCCCTTAGATATTTTTGAATGTGGGAAGTCTACAGCTGTGAACTCTTCATAATATATACTATACATTCATTTTAAAAGTTTTTTCTCTATAGCTTGGTCTAATTTTTTAAGCAAAAAGAGGCTCTCAAAAGCAAGACCAATTGACCATGTAATAAAACTACCAAAACTCTGGGTCAAATGAATTGTTTAATTTGTAAATTGACTATACAAGGTATTTGTTTTAGTGACAGAAAGCTGATTAACACAATCCCTCAGTGTTGTTTCATTTGAGGTCCTTTGCTGTGTGAGTGTGCTTTGTGAAGCTGTGATAAAATCAGCTAACAGAAGGACAAGTTTATTTTGGCTCACAGATTCAGAAGTGTCAGTCCGTGGTTGACTGTCTCATTTCTATGAGCCTGAGGTAAGGCAGAGCAGCATGATAGCAGGAGTGTCTGGCAGAGCAAATCTGTTTATCTTATGATGACCAGAAAGCAAAGAAAGCTGATGGAAAAAGACTAGGGACAAGGCAAAGTTCCCAGTGTCATGTTTCCATAACACAATCCCTGCAAATAGGTCACATCTCTTTAGTTTCTATTATCTACCAATAATGACATAAAACTAAGAATTCATTGATGGATTAAACTCTAATGAATTTCATTCAAGCTAATTCAATTACTTCCTTAAAGTCTATTAGCTGACAAGTAACTCTTCAGCACAAGACCTTTGGAAGACATTTCACCACTAAACAGTACCATTTGGTTACCAAACTGGTATTGCATTTTCTGTATATTTAATGACTGTATTGATCTTAAAAGTATTAATATATTAAGTTTTCTACTTTTCTTTTAATCTTTATGATCCTTTTAGATACTTTTTAAAGTGCATAGTTATTTGATTTGTTTACATTTATTTAAGAGGTTGACTATTTTATTTTATTACTGTAGTTTATAAAACCAGTTTTAAAGTAGGCAAAGTAAACATCAAGAAATGCTTTGTCAGAGCTCAGCTGGATGCTAATAATGTATATAATGGGACTGGCTTATCGAACCAGTGTGGAAATGTGATCATACTTCTTTCATTTGTTCAATTTACTTAAATATCCATCTGCCTTTTCATTTAAATCACAGGTCCCAACTTTTTCTTTCAAGCTACCCATGAAATTGAATCCATAGATTGCCCCTCATAGTTACTTGCTTAGTAACTCTTAATTCAGGGCATCTAGACATGCTTCCAAATGTAGGAAACTAGATCTCATCAGTTCACTGGTACTGTTGAAGTACTTGTCATGAAAAGGAATATCAAACACCGTCCGTATAGGATATAATGATACTTGTACTGCTCAGGTGATATATAGACTATTTAGGATGACTGCTGAGATCAATATTGGCTTATTTATTTCACATTTATGTATTATGTCATATCCCCAATCACACTCATATGCCAGAAAGATCTGCAGAATATTGAAAATTTGATAGCATGGCCAGGTCAAGACAAGCCATCCTGATATCATTTGTGTTAGATTCATATCACGAGACCAAATGTCTCACCTATCATGGTGAGTTAATTCCTTTTAGGAGTCTTTTTGTTAAAAATCTTTGTTCATGACCATTATGTTAACTCCTACAGTTCTCATCAACTGTGAAACTTGTGAAAGACATTGGACATCTGCGATGCTTCCTTCCCAGAATGTATGTGGCTCATTCCACACGTCCACATTCACCTTTCTAGAGTGTCCTACCAATGCGCTTATGTTGGCACAAAATCCTGGGCATCCGTCAGTCTCTGTTTACAGAATTCTGGGCTTGTTTACCTCGCATCATCAAACCTTTCCAGAGCACCTACCAGCCAGTTTCAAAAGCTTTTGAACCACATTGTCAGAATAGTCTGGCAATAAGGCTGGTACTAGACTCTGTATCACACACTTTCCTCTCATTAGGACAAAATACTTTGTGAATGTATTTTATGTTTCTTTTTTTATTTTGCTTTGTTGTCATTGTTGTTTTTGAGGCAAGATCTTGCTGTTCAAGGCAGCCTTGAACACACTACGTAGCTCAGGATGGCCTCAAACTCATGACAGTACTTCTGTCTCAGCTTCCCAAACACTGAGATGACAAATGTGTAGCACCACCTTTAAACAGTCTCCAATGCCTAACAGTGAGTGGACTGATTCATAGATGACTATAGCATTCCGTAATGATCTAGTCACCTTCCAAACACATGAGACTTTGTGGAGACATTTTAGATTCACACCATAACTAAGGGTGTAGAAAAACAAGATAAACTAGCACTTGTACTATACAATTACTCCAAACCAAAGCATTTCTACTTGTCTTACATTTGTGTAACCGAGAGGCACAACTAGAGTCACTAAAGTGACTCTAGAACATAGATTTTCTGCATGTTCACTTTTGTACTTTATATAAAAACTCACAGCAATAAAATTTTGTCCTGCTGATCATTCTCATTACAATAATATGTATTGAGCAAATTCAAGAACAACTTTAACAGCAATGCTGATTAGTGTGAATTCTGATGGCATCGGTGTTACAGAATTTATTGGGTTAAAAATATATTTAGAACATTTTATCTACCTCCTCCTTTCATTCTCTTTAGTTATAATGAATTGCCTGCCCATTTGAGATTGTTCTATTTGTTGTATATTTATGGAGGCATTTCATTGCCAGAGTGTAGATGGGAACTCTATTCCTTTTTCTGTTAGTAAATTAATGTGTGGAATTTCAGGAGAATAAAGTCTAGTCTGATGTAAGCTGCTTGGGTCATTATGCCTCTTGTTCTTGAGCCAGTGAAGCTACACCAACAAAAAGAATATAAAACAAGCAAATTACAAGTTCTTCACTTATTCATTCACAAATATTCTATGGACCATCTACTGTGCACCAGAAAATGTACAGAATTCTAAAATAAGTCTCGCCACAGCAGTTAAAATGCTTCATTCTCCAAATAGTGACAGACACAGTGTTTTAGGAATGTGTTATGGTTTGAGCCTAAAATCCATCCCAAAAGGCTCATATGTTGAAGACTTTAGTCCTCAGGGAAGAAGTATTTAGTGGTGGTTCCTTTGGCAGGTGACTGGATCATGAGGGCTCTGATGTCATCAGTGCGTGAACCCATTGGTGTGTTCATAATTGAATGGGCTATGTTTATATACCATTTATACATATGCCTATTTATCTCTCAGAATGTCTCCATAATCCTGCATCATTGAAATAAACTTTTCAAATATACGGACTTTCAGATTCATTTGTGTGTTGGTGGTTCTGTAATAAATTACTACTCATATTTTTCCTCATCTCTTGTTCACATCAAAGTATTGAGAATAAAACAATAACTTACTTACCTGAGGTAGACTGTTATTATCTAACAATAGCAAAGGCTATTCTAATAGGTCTGTATTCCATGCCTAAGGGATCAGATGTCTGGTAGAGCTCTACCCTAACCTTCATCCTTCCTTCCCCATCCCAAATGGCATTCGTGCCAAAGTTGCTACCCTAATTTCCACAAAAAAGATCTATACTCCCTAATGGTAGACTTCTCACTCTTAACCTAAATGTTTGTATGTTTATGTTTCATAGTCTATCCTTGTATAATTTCTATTTTATGGAATTGGATTATCATGTGCAAATGTTTATCTCATAACTGAATTTCCTTACAGAAAATTTATAAACCAGTGAGGAAAGATATGAATTCCTGGGAGTTTATCTAGTTTTATTTCTTGAGTTCACTTTAGTTTCTTTCAGTGTTACTTGATTTTTAAGTCTGATTAACTCTTGAAGTTTGATTCAGTTAGTGGTATACCTGGTATTTCCAGTATTCTTAATTTTTTATTGAAGAAAGTGTCTCTTTACATTCTGTTCATTTTTCTGCAGAGACTCTGAGACTAAATATATTTTTTCTTGCAAAAAAGATTTGAATTTTTTTTTCTATCAATACAAATGAATCATCCAATCTTTACTCTCTTTATTTAAACTCCATTTCAAATGTAATGCATTTCTTATGGCTAAAAAATATCTTGTAAAAAATATTTACAGCACTAAATTTAAAATAATAGTTAAGAACATAATTTATTCAAATATTTGTGTAGCATCTATTTCATTGATCAGAGTCCAACATTCTGTAGAAACTTTTGATTCATTGATTTATTCATTCATTCACTCACTTATTCAATATTTTGTTGGATTCAGTAATGGGTCAGTCCTTTTGTATGTACTCAGTATTTGTCATATGACAGAGATTTTATTTCTATTTTACTGAGGAGAGGGAATAAGAAACTTAAGAAACATGTATTATGTGTACTATTATATTTATAGATTAATATTATATGTATGTGATAATATACATACAAGTAGCAAAAACTACAAGTAGAATAAAGTAGACTATCAAACACTAAGATGTAATGAGATATTCTGAAATATTAAAGTAATCAATATGGATCTCTCAATTAAAAAATGTAAGTAGCAATTTCATGGATAGTGATCACCTGAGTGGCTGTCAGGAAGTAATCTTTTTTCTCCAAAGAAAGATTGAGCATTTTCTATTACTTCGTTGTATCTCACCACAAACTCAACAAATTAAAACAGTATTTTATATCTAACCATTGCATAGTTCAGAGGTCCAGATAGGCTTCTCTGATTCTCTGGTCTCATAAAGCTGAAAACAAGGTTTAAATCAGAGGATCTGAGAAAGAGACCACTTTTTGACTTACTCATCTCATTGGGAAAATTAAGTTTTGGAGGCTGTAGGACCAAAGTCTCCATCTTCTTACTGAAGAAAAGTGGGGGTCTGGATCTGCTTTTAGGGACCACTCTGCAGTCCTCCCTAGTAACAGAATCACCCTCAAGAGAAATCCCTGTCATGCTTCAAATCTCTCTGGATTCTTCTTGTACTTTCTTTGGAAGAAAATTTTCCACTTTTAAAGAGTTCATATAATTAAATTAAGTCCACCTAGATTATTATACTTTCATCCTTTTCATCAATTTGATGATCATCCTTTTCATTAATTTGAAGCCAACTAACAAGTAAACTTGCCGGCATCAGCAAAATCCTTTTTGCCAGATAGTGACATTTGATGTGTCATCCTTATCACTCTCTGAGATTAAAGCAAAATAATTTGGGGACTTATTTAGATGTTTTGCCACTACAGTCCTAAAGTAAGGATTTCCAAGCAACATCAAGAAGCCAAGAGCAGCTGAGGAGGATTTCAGGTCAAGAACAGTGCTGAGGGATCTCAATTAGAGTTTGAAATGTGTGGGAAGAGTTCACAAAGTTAATGTACAGCACTCACTTGGGATGTAACAGGCTTTCTTGAGGACTTTAAATCTTCCATGGAGTGAAATATGGAAATGTTAGAGAACTAAGGACAATTATTTCGCTAATATTCTCCTTACTAGAGGAGAAATACATTATAGAAAAGAACAAAGTATATAATTCTCTTTCACCTACTGTTTCTAAATATTTTATTATAATAAGTAGCTTTTAGTTCTTGTAATTTTTTTCTGGTGTTCACATTAGAAATAAGTTTCTTTCCTGAAATGAGATAGAGAATTTATTTTTAATTCTATTTCAATGAAAGCAAACAAAAAAGTACAAAGCAAGTATGTCTGACACAGTTATGTCTCAAGAGAAATATGTCAGATTTTATTATCAGATTCTGTGTTATAATTTTCAAATCATTTATATTTTGTTCTTAGAGTTCCTTTTTATTTGATTAAATTTTTAGTGGTTATACTGATGATAATGTCAACAACCATGACAGCAACACTCAAAATTCACTAAATGCATGCTCCTAAAGTACTCTTGTCTGTGCTCTGTTTCATTGAATAATAAGTTCTTCCACAATCCATTGGAGGTAACTAATGGTAGTTGCATCTTTTCTATAAAATAAATACATTGTGGCATTCAGGAAATATGCTCAGGATATATTCTTTTCAAACACAAAAAAACAACCTGATGCTACAACCCAAACATCTAGAAAAAGAAGAGACAGCCAAGCCCAAAGCCAAAAGAAGGGAGGAAATTATAAGGATTAGACCAGATATTAATGCAATAGAGACTAAGAAAGCAGTACAAAGGATCAATGAATCAAAGAGTTGGTTCTTTGAAAGAATAAATAAAATTGATAAGCCCCTGGCCAACCTTACTAAAAAAAGGAAAGAAAAAACTCAAATTCATGCAATAAGGAATGAAAAAGGTGAAATTACTACAGACTCAGTAGAAATACAGAAGATCATCAACAACTATTTCAAAAACCTCTACTCTCATAGGTTCAATAACACTGAAGAAATAGACAGATTCCTAGATACATATGAACTACCAAAGCTGGATCAGGAAGATGTAAACTGCTGAATAACCCAATTTCTATTACTGAAATTGAAAATGTAACTAAGTCCTTGCCAACAAAGAAGAACCCAAACCCAGATGGATTCACTGCAGAATTCTACAAGAAATACAAAGGAGACTTAATTCCGACACTCCTCAAACTCTTCAATGAACTTGAAAGGGAAGCAATTGTTTCTAAGTCATTCCTGGAAGCAAATATTACTCTAGTACCAAAACCAGAGAAAGATCCAACTAAAAAAGAGAACTATGGGCCAAGCTCCCTAATGAACATAGTTGCAAAAATTCTCAATAAAATATTGGCAAACAGGATACAGCCAATCATCAAGAAGATTATTCATCCCAACCAAGTGGGATTCATCCCAGGAATGCAGGGATGGTTCAACATACATAAATCAATAAATGTAATCCACCATATCAATAGAGCCAAAAGTAAGAACCACATGATCACCTCTATAGATGCAGAAAAAGCTTTTGATAAGGTCCAACACTCATTCATGACAAGAACCTTACAGAGAATGGGAATAGATGGTCTTTACCTCAGTATGATAAAGGCCATCTATGACAAACCTACAGCCAGCATCATATTAAATGGGCAAAACTGAAAGCCTTTACCTTAAAATCAGGTACAAGACAAGGATGTCCCCTGTCACTGCTCCTATTCAACATAGTACTGCAAATACTAGCTAGAGCAACTAGACAAGAGAGAGAAATAAGAGGAGTAAAGATAGAAAAGAGGAAGTTAAATTATCATTATTTGCAGATGACATGATACTTTATATAGAAGACCCCCCAAAACTCCATTGAAAAACTCCTAGATATAATAAATAAATTCAGCAATGTAGCTGGATACAAAGACAATACTCAAAAATCACTAGCATTCCTATACACTAACAACAAAAATACTGAAAGAGAAGTAAGAGAAGCCACACTCTTCACACTAGCATCCAAAAGAAATGAAATACTTAGGAATTAATCTCATGAAAGATGTAAAACAGCTATACAAGGAAAATTATAATTTAAGAGGACCTCAGAAAATGGAAAGACATCCCCTGTTCATGGATAGGAAGAACAAAATTTTGTGAAAATGGCCATTCTCCCAAAATTACTATACAGATTTAACACAATCCCAATCAAAATACCACTAACATACCTCATACATCTAGAGAAATCACTCCTAAAATTCATCTGGAACCAGAAGAGACCTAGAATAGCAAAGTAAATTCTAAGCAGCAAAGGCAAGGCAGGAGGCATCACAATCCCTGATTTGAAATTATACTACAAAGCTACAGTAATAAAATCAACATGGTACTGGAATAAAAACAGACCTGAAGATCAGTGGAATAGATTGGAAGATACAACCACAACCACAAACTCACTCAACCACCTTATCTTTGATAAAGTGTCCAAACATGTTCACTGGAAGAATGACAGTCTCTTTAAAAAATGGTGCTGGAAAAATTGGCTATCCATATCCATAGAAGACTAAAACTAGACCCATGTCTATCACCATGTACTAAAGTAAAATCTAAATGCATCAAAGATCTAAATGTTAAAACAGAAACACTAAATCTGTTGGAAGACAAAGTAGGTAAAAACCTCGAAGAAATAGGGGTAGGTAGAGAATTCATGAACAAGAATCAAACTGTATGGGAAATACTTCCCAGAATCAATAACTGGTACCATATCTTATTAAAGAGTTTCTGCATGTCAAAAGAGATTTCCAGCAGAGTGAAAAGAAAACCCACAAATTTGGAAAAACAATCTTAATGGATTGTCCCTCAGACAAAGGACTTCTGTCTAGAACTTATAAAGAATTAAAAAAGATCAGACACTTGAAATTCGAAGACCCAACCCAAAAATGGGCATCTGAAATGAATACACAGTTCTCAGATGAAGAAGTACGAATTGCAAATAAATGCATGAAAAAATGTTCATCATCATTAGTCACTAGAGAAATGCAAATTAAAACTACACTGAGATTCCATCTCACCCTAGAAAGAATGACCAGGATAGAAAAAACTACCAACAAC
>PVJX010024040.1:0-28549 GCA_004027295.1 Dolichotis patagonum | reverse complement strand
CTCCTCTTTGTCATGGAAGCATCTTTTTTCTCCATTAATTTCTAGAGAGAGTTTTGCAGGATACACCAATCTAGGCTGGAGATTGTTCTCCTTCAGCGCTTGAATTACATTACTCCAAGCTCTTCTTGACCTGATGGTCTGTATCGAGAAGTCTGCCGTGATTTTGATGGGTTTTCCTTTATAGGTGATCTGTTTCTTTTCTCTGATGGCTTTTAATATTCTGTTCTTACATTGAATTTCTGGGATCTTGATTATTATGTGTCTGGGTGTAGCTCTGTTTTGGTTGTAGGTGGCTGGAGTTCTGTATGCTTCATACCTCTGCATATAATTTCTTTTTTATATGCTTGGGAAATTTTCTTCAATAATTTCTGTGAATAGCCTTTGTAATTCCCCTGGTTTGATTCCTGCTTCTTCATTCACAGACTTTATTCTTAAGTTATAGATCCTCTTGTCATCTTCCAGTCTTTGTAACTTTACTGCCTGCTCCCTTGTAATTTTTAAGAGATCTTCCCTTTCATGACCCCACATTGCAAGCCTGTGTTCAGTTTTTGATAGTCTCTCTTTGGTTTCTTTCAAGCAGTTTTGCCAGCTTTCTATGGAGTCTTTAGTTTCCTGATAATCCCTTTGAATCTGCTTCATAAATTCTAGGTTTTTTCTGAATTCTTCAATAAATTTTTCTCTCCATTTGTGTTCCTCTATTCTTCTGTCTGTGTCTTCTTGAGAGGTACCCAGCCATTCTTTTATTAATCTACTTATCTCTTGTTTAATTTGAATTAATATTTCAGTTTTGGTCCCGCTTACGAGGTCTTGAATATATCTCTTTATGTCCGCTAATGCTGATAACAGCTAAATCTTGATATGGCTTATATGTTCACACACAGATGAATGAAGAAAATGCATTTATATACAATGGCATACTACTTTGCCATAAAGAAGGATAAACTCGAGTCATTTTTAGGAAAATGATTGTACCTTGAGACCTAAGATCAAATGAAATAAATCAATATTTAAATGAGTTTAACTATCATATGGATTCTCTTATATGAGAAACATAAAATATGAAGGACAAAATAAAAAATAGTTAATAGGAAATAGGAAGATCTTTCGCAAATGGGATTGAGTTATATTTGCCTCCTGGATATTTTTCCCAGAAAACCTGAAAAGGTCATGTCACATATATGGGTGCATATATGTGCACCCATGTTCATAGCAGCACAATTTGTAATAGCTATATCTTGGAAACACCCCAAATGCCCATCAACTGCAGAGTGGATGAAAAAGATGTGGTATTTTTTATACAATGGAATATTACTCAGCTATAAAAAGGATGATCTTGAAGCCTTTATAGGTAAATGGGGGCAACTTGAGACTATCTTCATAAGTGAAACAAATGTCTCACATTTGTAAATATCACATTGTCTCTCTAGTGTAAAAAATAATAAAAACTGAAAAAGTAATAAGATCCAAAATATATAATAGATATTATAAAAAATGAAGGGGAAGGAAAGTACTCTAAAGGATATAACTATATGGATGTTTAAGTGTGTAAGATAAATGACCATATTACTAAGCTTCCATTAGATCATTGGACAGAATGGTTTGCATTGTCAGTGTTGTCCACCTTTTATGCTTTGATTTTGTAACTTGAACAACTATTTGTAAGAGGACAAATGTAACTTATCAACCTGTAATTTCTTAGTGTTAATATTTTTCTTTGAGATTCTGTATTACTTCTGCTCTTTTTTCTGTTTTGTCTTATTTTTCTATCTTTTTATCTTTAAATAAATAAAGAGAGATTGAGGGAGGAGGAGGGAGTGAAAAAAGAATTGAGAAGTGTTATAGGCATGCACCAACTCCCCCTGAGGAATGTGATAATTATGTACTGCAAACATAAAATAATAAAAACCTAAGTAAAGGATTGGGAAAAAAACCTCCAGCTTGGTCTGATGGTGCATGCCTATAATTGTAATTCTCTGGAGGCCAAGGCAGGAGAACCATGAGTTTGAGCCCAGCCTGGGCTGCATAGAGAGATCTTGTCTCAAAAAAAAAAAAAATCCACACCTCTGCTCTTTGAAAGAAAATGAGAAGCGCTGCTAAGTGATTGCCAGCAGGAGACACTGTTCTCTGCCTCATCTGTTCAGCTTTCCCCAGCTTGATTTCAACACGCTGAATTGTGGAACATTCTTCTCTCATGGAAGGACAAGCCCAGGAGGACTGATCTTTGCTGAGAACATTGTCTGTCTCTGTGGACTTTAGGCAACATCACACGTTTTGTTATAGTGAGGGTAGGTACTAAATGGAAATTACCGGATTATCTCATACAGTACTCTTCTCCTCCCCTCTCAGCTGTCTTGCCTGACGCTGGAATGTGCTCACCTTGCCTCCTGCCCACACCTGCTCTTCCAGCTTTGGCATCGCTCTGCCTCCCTCACCTGTGTGTCTGTCTGCCCAGCCCTGACAGCTTTCTCTCCCCGCCTCTGCGCACCCACTCACACTGCTGTCTGCCTAACCACCGTTGCCTTTGTTTGGCAAACTCTTTACCCAGATTGTGCGCTTCTGCTGCAAGGCACCTGGTGTTCTTTCCTCCGGGTCCTTTGTCTGCCGTGTTGGTAACTGTCACAGTCTCTCTAGCGGCCAGGCGGTTGGCCGGAGTTTCCCTATGTCTTGCCCTTGAGGATTCCTTTGAATCACAGTGTACATTCTCTCTTTTGTCCCCTGGGGTGTTTTCTGAGGCACGTGGACAGCACTTCAGCTTCATGTGCAGAGAGAGAACACATACAGTGCTGTGAGGACAAGACCAGCGAAGTCACATCGCCGCAGTGCTCATAAGAGGCATCTGGCTAGTACAGGGAAAATAAAACAGAAACTGGTTTTTATTTTCTCATAAAGAACAATTTGTGATTGCCCAATTGCAGAGGTTATTTAATGCCTCAATTTAAAAATGCGTATGAATTGTTAGACCTGGCTGAAAGCAAACCAGTGAGGAGTAGAGGGAAAAAAAGCAAAGAATTATGAGTCAAAGGACCTTCCTGTCATCTCCACTCCTTGCTCATCTGAGTGACCCCAGATAAAGCTCTTTTCATCTCAGTTTGGCAGCACTCAGCTCTTTATAAGATACCCAGCTATACCGCTGTTAGGCATATTTATAAAACAATTATGGATGGGTCTAGTACCGTGATGCACATACCCAGGTTTATAGCAGGACAACTCACAATAGCCAAGCTGTGGAAACAGTCAAGCTGCCCATCAACAGAGAGATAGATCAAGAAAAGGTGGTATATATACCCAGTGGAATATTACTCAGCCATAAAGAATGATGAAATCATATTATCTGCAGAAAAATGAGTGGAACTAGAAACCATGATGCTGAGTGACATTAGCTAAACCCAGAAAGTTAAATATTGTATTTTCTCTTAGATAAGGAATTTAAAAATATATAAATTAATAAAAAATTAAGACAAAAGAGAGGACAGAAAGCCAGAAGGTAAGTTTCTGGACATGTGGAAGGGGATAAGCAGGAGGGGGGAGAAAAGGGAAGGGGGTCAAGTGGGCTGCAATTGATTAAAGTATGGAAAATGCGTGTAGCAGTTGCTCAATAAACCCCATCATCATGGAATATCAACGTGCAGGAATAAAATGTAAAAAAAACAGTAGCACGCATGTCTGAAGCCCAAGATCTTGGACGAGGGAAATCGTGATTCCATTTTTAAGGTCAAGCAGTTTGGAACCCAACAGAGAGATTCTGGAAAGAAAGATACTTGATAAATATTTGCTCTGTGATTAAAGGCTCATTATATATAAACATAAGGGGATCCTTTGTACCTTTGGAGGAAATTAGGGGAATTTGGCTTTGTGAGATGGTGATAAGGACAGAACTTTGGACCTCCCCAGACGCTGACCTGCCGTTGATTCTCATTTGCTTCTAAAAGTTGGTCTCCTCCACAGCATTGCCTGGAATCCTACCTTTTTCCCAGGAATGGGTTGGTATTATTGAGTCATCCCTCAGCCAGCACACATGGGTCCCATCCAAAACACCACAGTACTTCTGCCAGGCACAGGGCTGTGCTCACTCCTGATAATTTTTTGAGACATGAGGCACAGAGATCTTTTATAAACTGGTGTTGAGGGGGTAACCTTGAAATAGACTCACCATTAGTTTGTTTCCCGTCATCTTTAATGGAACCCCTTATTAAACTGTTTCTGCCTCCTCTTTTGTGAAGTATCACTTCTTTGTTTCTCCTTGTTATAAATCCAGGGGTTTCTGTCCAGATGGCATGAATTTTTGCTTTTTAAACTTAGATACTTAGGATGAAGCTCAAATATGTTGTGAAGGCTTTCCCGGCATGGCGAATAGTTTATTTTAAGAGTAACTAGAGGACCCCCAGAGGAAGTTTAAACTGTTGGAAGTCAAACTGAAATGAGTAAGATGAGATGCTCAGAAAATCTTACCAAGCTCCTCCGTAGGTACAGAAATAAGTCTATCAATGACTTTATCAAGTCTTTATGTAAATTCTGCTGCTCAGGACAAGACGTCTTTATGCTCAGTATTAGAGGAGTAGACTTATTTTTCCACAAATACAGTAGATATAAATTAGAATGACTGGTCCAGAACAGAGAGAAAGATATTGTCAACAGGAAATTGAAGATAAAATTGTTTTTGTCCATTTCTTCCTAATTTCACTTTGCTTGTGATACTTAACTGTGCCAGTTTGAATAAGAAATGCCTAACCAAATTGGATCAGCATGGTTCTGGGCGCTGAGGGGATTTATTGCAGACAGAAGACTCAACATGGAATGTGTGTGGCACCTAACAATAGACTTGTCGCCTGAATGGAATAAAAGGGAAGCAGGGAAGGAAGCTTGAACCTGGTTTTTTTCGGGGGTGGGAGATGGGGGAGGGGAGCACCAGTGTTCGCCTTCACCTTGGACATCGTCTCCTGGCTTCCAGTGCAGACCCTTCAGCCTCGAAATACAGACGCACATGGGGCCCTACGGTGAGCTGCAGGCCTTCGACCTTCGACTGGACCCTTTGGACCTCCAGCAACAGACAGCCCGATCGCACTGCTCCACACTTGCCTGCAGGCTGCCATTGTGCTCCTGCCTGGTGAATCCACATATATGGTTTTTTTTTTTTTTTTTTTTTTTTTTTTTTTGAGATAGGGTCTTGCTATGTAGTGCAGGCTGGCCTTGAACTCACTATGTAGTCCAGGTTGGCCTCAAACTCGTGGTGATCCTTCGGTCTGAGCTACCCAAATGCTGGGTTGATGGGCATAGGACAGCACACCCAGTACTTTCCATATTTACATATTTCATGCTAAATCTGTTTCTCTAGTGAGCACTGACTCACACGCCACCCCAGGAATGAGAAACATGCAAGTCAAGTTAGATTCAGAGTGTTTATATGACTTAAAATCAGTTAGAGAGAGACAACAAACTTGAAAATATAGGTAATCAGGGGGCTGGGGATTTAGCTCAGCAGAATAAGCACTTGCCTGGCAAGCACCAGGTCATGAGTTCAATCCCTGGTATAATATATATATATATATTAGCTCACCTTTCACTTTTCCCATGAACCCTCATATATAATTCTTTGCAGGCAACACTAAGCTGCGTGTCATAGTTTTGTTTTATTAATACACCGTGACTCTAAAATATATACCTAGTATGCTAGTACAAAGCTTGATGTGTTGGGGTGTGAAATGAACTTGGAGTTGAGAAGAGGTCTCATGGTCCAATGTGGTACAAAGTAGGATGAGGCCCAGGACATGACGAACATTCAAGGAAGAGCCTAGGAGGTCTGAGTTTGAGATTTAACACTGCTTCATCCAACTGAGCAGCGGCACTAGGAGCCACGTATGGCAACTCTGGTGCCAGCGTGAGACTTGGTTGTCGCTTTGCCCCTGCTCCGGGCACACCTGATTTCCCCTGAGAGAGGCTTCTGTCTCCAAGCCTCAGATCTGACTCGCCAGGACTTTTGTATATCTGCTATTACTTTGTTTATTTATTTATTTTTAACACTTGTCTCATATCACCTTTGCCCTCTGCTGTTTTCAGCTGCAGCTTTCCAGTACTTTCCATTCAAGTTCAGATCCCTTTTGAAAGCAGAAAGCTTTCTCCAGCTGGTGGCAGAAGGGGAAGTCAGAGGGAGCCCTAATGCAAATGTTCCCACCACTCACCTTGAAGAGCTTGCGTGTCTTTCTGCCCCTTGCTGGGGGGCCTTCTTGGAGACTCCTGCAGGCATGGACTGGAAATGCCAGGCAGGTTAGATCCTCTAACTAAAGGACCTGGGGGGGGGGGGGGTGTCAGCAGGTAGATGCTGCCGCCTTGTGGTGCTTGGTGAGTGACTCTGGATGGAGTTCTGTGTATTTGAAGTGAACAAGTAACAACTGAGCCCTCCTTGCTACTAACCACAGTCTCCCATCAGGTGCTGCTTGGCTGGTTTTTCTCTTTCCCGCTTCCCTCTCCACTCTCTTCTGCCCACTTCATGAGGTCACCACTTGCACTAGTATTTTATTGCTGTGTAACTAATCACCATGATCAAATCACCTCATCTTTATTACCTGTAATAAATGTAAAACCTGTTCCGTGGGTCTGAGTTCTGGAGATGTCTCCTGAGTTCTCTGCTTAGGATCTCACCATGCTAAAACAAATGCAGTTATCAGCCAAGCTGTGTGCATCTATGGAGACTTCTGGAAAGAATCTGCTTCCAAGATTATTCAAGTTGTTGACCGAACCTGTTTCCTTGCAGCCGTAGGGCTGAAGTCCCTGAAACCTTCATGTCACCTGGGGCAACTCTCAGCTGCTGGAGGCCACGCTCAGGTTCTTTTTCCCTCCATTTCCCAAGCTTGGGAAAGCACGTCAACACAAGTGTTTCAAATCTCTCTGCTTTTCCTCTTCTGCCACCAGCTTGGGAAATTTTTCTACTTTTTAAAAAATGGTTCTAGTGAGACTAAACCAACCTGAGTAATCCCCCTTTTGATGAACTCAGAGCCAACTGATTTTTGCTTCCCTTTTGCTTAGTAATAGTCAAATAATCTCATTCATGATATCTCATCACATTCACAGTCCCAGGGATCAGGGTGGAAAATCTTAGAGGTACATCTTTCGAATTCTGCCTACCACATCGCCCAACTAAATTACTTGCATCCAAACCCTTGCCTCAGGCTCTGCATTCAGGGGATTCAAAAGTAAGATATTTGATGCATAACAAATGACTGCTTCTTAAAATTTTAGTTGCACTTATTGCCATTTCAAATAAATTCCAGATTTTAATGACATCTTCTAACTTAGTTGTCCTTTTCATGATTGCAAGTTTGTAAGAGAAATCAGTTAAGTTGTTTTCTTCTTTCTTGACCCTTCCTCATACCCCTATTCCACTTCCTTCTTCACTTTCAGAGATTCCACTCTTTCAGTGATTTCAGACATTGCTTTCAAGAGAAGCAGCATGGTATCCTGGAAACTCAGGCATGGGAAACTGAGAGGCCCAGACCCTGGGTCTCAGGATGGGTCTTGGGGACAGGTAGTTCTCTCTCCATATAAATCTTCTCTAGGTTCATTTTGAAGTTCAATACTCACTTGATAACTATCTATATTCTCTTTCCTCCTAAGATTCCTCATTCATCCGACCAGAGTTGTAAAAGCTTAAACAATACTGCAAGGAGTGGCCCACAGCAATTCAAGGGAGCATCACCAGGAAGTTCATTAGAAATCTCAGGTACCCCCAGAACTGCTCAGTCAGCTTCTTCACCTCAACTGGGCCCCAGAACAATTTGTGTGGACATTAGAGCTTGGATGCAACTCATCTGAGAAGTGTTTGGGCACTGAGGTCGGAGCTCAGGACCACAGCTCCTGGCCATCTGTGAGAAGATGTTTGATGGAGAATGTCTGGCAGGTTCGAGGAAGCCCATTTTTTTGTAATGTATCATTTATGTCAGTGACCTCAGCGCTTCCTCCTCATACTACACTTGGTGCATTGTCACTGTGTAAGATCCAGGAACCTGTGTTTTATCTGCAAGCAAGAGCCAGCTACACTCCCCAGGGCAGAAAGGGGAAGCCATGACAAAGTAGCTCAAAGAAAAACAGGCCTAGTCTTGCCTGCCTGTTGGAGATTTTATCCTTCTACTTGTGCCCTCTGTCACTGGCCTCGCGTTTTTCCATTGCCTTTCCAAATGTGAATACTGCTGGGATAGAGTCTTGTCCTCTGTTTCCCTCCTGCCTTCTTTAAATTTGGCATTCTTAATATTCACTGAATGAAATGATTATTAAAAACTAACAAAGGTTGGGACCTGCACCATGTGGTTGACTTGGGGTGCCCGGAGAACAAGGAGCCCCTCCCCTCTCTGGGGGGCGACTGTGAGCCTGCTGGCGTGAGGTGAGGGCTGAGAATCAGACATCTCATGTCTTCCTGTCCCTCATCCCATGTCCCCCCTCCTCGCCCCCCTTAGCAAGTGGCAGCCAGTGAACTACACATCTTGGGAATTATTTAGTATGTTATTTAGTTATTATGTATGTTAGTATGTTAGTAGTTAGTATTTAGTATTATGTATGTTATGTATGTTAGTAGTTAGTATGTTATTTAGTTAGTATGTTATTTAGGCTATGTTATTTAGCGTGAACTCCCCATATGCAAAGATATGGACAACCATTTGGAAGAAAACAAGAGACAATATAACAGATAGTGAAGATCTCCGATTGTCTAGCTTTGAAATTTATGCTTTCGTATGTGCCGTTGTGTTCTGTTTTGTTGTGTTTAATTTTACCCCCTTTAAAATAAAAAAAAAAAACTAACAAAGATGGCCAAGAAATTGGCATGAGACCATACAATATCCTGGCTCTTCTCTTGTCCCCTATCTCTCTTCTCTCTCTGTTGTCTCTGTTTCTGTTCCTGTCTCTGTGTCTGTCTGTCTGTCTGTCTGTCTCTCTCTCATCTCCTGTAGAAGAACTGAACTCAGGGGCTTCATACCGAGCTACGTCCCTAGTCCTTTTCACGGTCTCGCTAAGTTGCTCAGGTTAGGCTCACACTTGCAGCCCTCCTCCCCCAGGCTCCCGAGTGCGGCGCTGTAGGCCTGCACCACCACACCTGACCATGTTCCTTTTCTGATACCAAAACAGTGTTGCACCCAGCCTCTCTGTGGGTTCCTCTGTGGATGTAGGCACTGGTGTAAATGCAGCTGCTATTACTAACTTCAGTGTTAGTAATACTGAAGGTGAGATTGAACCAGTTAATAATGACCAAACAAATTCTAAATTTCACATCACAAGCAACTTACAGCTTCAAATTTTTCTTCATAATATAAAAAGGAAGCAAAAGTTAATTTTTTAGATACTCTGACATGCATAAAATAAACATACCTGATCCATACATGAAAGCTAATGAATTGCATACCTTAGAATTTACCCTTCAAAATTTGTCCAATCTTCCTTGATACTTTGTCTGAATAAGCTTTTATATCTGATTTCCAAACCATAATAAATTGGAAAAATAAAACAACTTGCTATAGGTTAGTGCACTGTGACTGCTATTTGCAAGAGGATGCAATTAATTAAAAAGCAGAGATCCTGTGTGCATGCGCGTGCACGCACACTCATATGTACACACGCGTGAACACATCCACACTCCTCTTGAGAAGTGCAGTACCTTTTTATACAAGGGCAAACACCCATCCTTATACTTTTCTTCTGACCTGAGAGCATTATTGTATTATTATTCTGCATCCTAGTTAATACTCTTAATACCAAACAAACCAAAATAAAACAAATGCAAAAGTGTGCTTTAGCTATTAAAAAACTATAACAATAGCATACATATAATTTAGACAAATTCCTCTTATAATAATTAGAATAGGGGCTGGGGATTTAGCTCTGTGGCATAAGCACCTGCCTGGCAAGCGTGAGGTTGTGAGTTCAATCCCTGGTACTAAAAAAAAAAAAAAAAAAAAATTAGAATAAAAATTTGGCCGCTATTCTAGGATTCTAATTAGAACTTGACTGCATTAAACATAGTGCACCATTTTTAAAGTTTTTCAAGAAGTTCTAAATACATTCTCTTATTAAAATGGATTAGCAAAATCCCAAGATGTATTTGATTAAGGAATTGCAGGAAGATAAATGGGTTTGTAAACACAAGGCAAAGAATCATCTTTATGGAGTCAGGATGATTCCCATGACTGTAATCTGAAATTGCAGATACAATGTTTTAGAGTACACCAAGGTTCTCCAGAGAAATATAACCAATAGGATAACATATGGAGCAAAGAAGATCTGTTCTGAGGAACTGGCTCTTATAATTGTGAAGGTTGATAATTCTCGAATCTGCAGGATGAGTAAGAAACTGGACAAGCAGGAGAGCTGTTGGTTTAGTCCAGCCCAAAGGCCTGGGAACTGAGAGAGCTGATAATGTAGTGCTGGTTTAAAGATGGTGGACTCAAGGACGGACCCAGGAAGGATCAACGTATCAGTTCGAGTTTGAGTCTGAAGACAGAAGAAAGGCTGATGCCCAGTCTGATTAGATGAGGCCCATGTACAAGAGCAAGCAATGTTGTACTCCATCAGGTTAAATGCTAATTACATGAAAAACATTCTCACAGAAATTTCAGTATCTGGGCTCCACATGGTCTAGTAAATCAACCACCACATAGAGATATGATAGAGGGAACGAATGTATAGAATCATCCCCCTCAGGTTAAGAAGGAGCTTAAGAATTTCTTGGTCCTAGGGGCTGGGGATTTAGCTCAGTGGCATAAGCGCTTGCCTTGCAAGCGCATGTTCATGAGTTTGATCCCCAGCATTGATAAAAAAAAAAAAAAGAATTTCTTGGTCCAACAGCTCATAACTTGGCCACTATTTATGTAATATTCAGGTTATTTCTGTAGCATCTCTCAGGAGTGGTTCTTTTACTACAATTGAAATACCTTAAAAGATAGGGGATTAGTTCTTTTTCATTTTGGGTAACTCTCCTGGCAGACTGTTATTTATATTGAGTCACAGTCCACTGTCTCGCAGTGCATACCCATAGTACCTGTCTTTATCTACCTGGGCTTCTTCAGTAGGAAAACAGGAGGAGTAGAACGGAGAACAAGTAAGGGTGCTCTCTTAAAACAGTTCAAGACTCCTACTAAAGAGAAATCATATTTGTGTTTTAAGGCTACTGTGACCTATGAGTAAAAGTTCCAGAAAGAAAAAGAACATTTAAATAATGTTCCCCTGTCCAGCAATGTAGCAATTATTGCCTGGAAAAATTCAGAGTCCCTCATTACTGCTATTATCAGGACACTGGAGCAAATGCTTCATATTACATGGAGGGTTATGTCTTCCAAACGGTAATATTTACTTACTTTTCTGTTGTGTTTTCTGGATTATAACTCAGTTCTCCACCTTATAATAATAATAATAATAATAATAATAATAATAGCAATGACAATAATAGTAAGTACTAATGTTTATTATTTGTTTTGTACTGAGCATTGTAGTGTTTTGTGTTACCTTATTTAATCCTTTCAACAAACCTTTCCTCCTACACTATCAATATCTCTCTGTCTCTATCTTTTTGTATCTCTCTGTCTCTGTCTCTCTGTGTATCTCTGTCTCTGTCTCTCTGTCTCTATCTCTCTTTTTGTATCTCTCTGTCTCTGTCTTTCTCTGTCTCTCTCTTTTTTTTAGACAGAGTCCTGCTGTGTACTTTAGGCTGACCTTGAACTTGTGGCAATCCTCCTGTCTCAGCTTCTTTGAGGGCTGGGATTACAGGTGTGTGTCATCACACCCAGCTATATAGTTAATTCTTGCATGTAATGAACAAGAAAACCACAGCTTTTTTTCTTCAAACTATGAAGATTAAGAGCAAAGAAGTGGCTGGTATAGATTGGCATAGGAGGAAGAGTTTAGTACGGAAGAGCAAGAGGGAAATTCTTGGGGTGATCACATTATGATAGTGCTTACATGGTTGAATGGACTTAACAAAACTCATACTAAAAAGGATACATTTTACAAAATAGATTATATCTCAAGAAACCTGACATTTAAAAAATCTTGCCTTTGCTCAATTGGCTGTTCAATGCTCTTGTGTATCTCAAAAGTGTTGCAAGTTTGGCTTCCATGGTTAAATAACCCCTCCTCTGAGGCCTGTACTGGCCAGGCATCCTGTTTGCAGTGGTGGCAACTGGTCTAGGCCCATAGTTCACATGGCCAGGGCACTATGGAGATTTCTGTGTCAGAATAATGTTTACCACATTGTACTGTATTTGTCATGGTATTCGTCATTCCAACTCACTTCTTTATTCATGGTTTCCAAATTGGCTACACTCAGTGAACTTGAAAGCAAAGATATTTTCTTTATCTCTACAATTAAAATGCTTTCTGTAATTATTAGCTCTATAACTCTAGTGCTTTTTAGGGACAATGAATTTTTATCTCAATAAATAACATGGAAAACCTGAGATTTGGATTTCAGATAAAGGGACATCTCAGAGGGTCACTGTTGCCCAAGGAGGGACCAAGAACCCACAGGACCAAGGGTGAGAACACAGAGAACAAGGTGTAGTGTTTCTAAAATCGCCTTCAATGGAATTTATCAAAGGCCTCAAATAAGAGATGCTCAGTGAATTCTCCATGCCTGGGGCAAGAGGACTTAACAGATTTACAAACACTCAGTATTACCAGCCATTAGAAGGGGGTTGCTGGCTTCACTCCTTCTCCTGCTCTGCCCTCCGGTGCCCACTTCCCTTCTGTGACTCCTACTGACAGCAATATAAAGGCAAGGCTTTGAGGCAATTGATGGATCAAGTCACTATGAGTAATGAATTTTATAAATAAAGACATTTTTATAATAAATGCATGGAAAGAGATTTTCCAGATCGTTGATTTTATTGCCACCAAAACTAATCTATGTTCTTTTGTGAGTAGTGATAGAATACAAGATGTGAAAGAGAAATCCAGCTATGCTGTGAAAGATTATAAAAAGCAAAAAGTAGGTTTCTTGTTTTTTTCTGGTATATTTCAGAAGGTCAGGTCAGGTCTGGACACACCACACTAGTTAGTCCCTGCGACTTTCCAGAGACAGGGTGATGGTCATCTAAACGTGGACAGGAAGTCCCTGTCCCTAAGGTGCCAAAGTCTCTAAGAGACAGCATGATGAGATCTGGGCTCAAGGACAGAGGTCTTCAGCATTCACCGGGATTGGCAGCTTTCTGCAGGGGACAGTGTCCATGCCACCGCAAGCAGGTGGCATGACCTAGGCAAGGTCAGGCGGGACTCCAGCCTTCTGAGTCAGAGAGCATGATCTTAGCTGATCATGCTGGGCTCCACTTTGCACCTGCAACATGCGACACACTGGGACTGCTGAGGAGACCGAGAGACAGACCTCGTAACATCTCAATAGCTGGCGTACTAGACTTTTTTTTGGTACCAGAGATCGAACTCATGACCTTGTGCTTGCCAGGCAGGTGTTTGTGCTGCTGAGCTAAATCCCATATTACATATTTTAAACTGAAGTTTTCTCTGACTTGGGAAGTGCGTAGAAATTTCCTAACTTTTGATACTTTCCTGGAGTTTTTAATGTCAAGCCATTGGGAAAATGTCTTTCACAGCCTTCTACCATCTAGCCAGTCAGTCAAACATCACCCATGTGAGTTGAGCAAGATAAAGGCTTATTTTAAAATAGAAAGATCTTGCTCCATAGAACTTGTGTCACTGTGAAGACTGAGAAATATCAGGGAAAATTTCGTATAGTTGCTCAATAGTGGTAGAAAAGGTTAAACAAAAGGAACAAATTGCCTAATATATACTCCCCTATAAAACACAAAAGTGACAGTCGCAGAAGGAAATTTTCTAAAGCCAAGAAGTCCTATGATTAAAAAGTAAGACAAATGTTTAAGGAGTAAAATGCTATAAAATGTATAACACAAGAAAGTAAGTTTAGAAACAATGAAATCAGAGAATTGTTTTGGTCACTGAGTAGCAAGATTGAGAGCAAAGTTGTGCCAACATAGGAGCCTAGCAAGGTATTCATCATGACTAACAATGTATTTTTCCATATAGTGTTCTAGAAATTTAAAAGAATTTTTATACACACTGTCTTGAGACTCAACAAAGTTCTGAGGTAGATAGAGATAGCATAGCCTTATTCGATTTAGACACCTGTCCCTACTTCTTACTCCAAATTCCAATGACCTACAAAAGTGAAGGAGAAAACCATAGAGGTCATGGGAGTCTGGGAGGCCACCTGTCAGCCACCTTTCCACTTCTGTTTCTGGACTGGAAAGAAGCAACAGAAAATCTCCAAGTCCAAGGCTAGGTCAGTTATAGGCAGATGAAGGTAAATGGAAAAACTAGGTCTCTATAATCAGAAGGCTACACCCAAGCCAATGCTGACCCTGAAGGGACTGCTCTTATGTAAAACATGGGCAATGGTACTACTGTGGAGGGCTGATCGGTGTTTCTGAGCTCCGCTAGTGTGCATGCCTAGGCCAAGTACTGCACATATGGAAATAAACATGGCACTAGGTCCCTTGCCCCAGAACTTTGTCACCTCAAAGAGGAGAGAGAAAAGGAGAAAAGTCTCCCACAACAATTGTTCTTACTTGAAGGAGATGGAAGGTTGGCCCTGGTTCAAATGTCAAAAAAGAGGAAAAAAGAAGTTGTTCAAAGGCTCCTGTCCCAGGGGCCTGGTCCAGCTTCCTGCTCATTAGAGCCCCTGTAGTCCTAACTGGGACTTTCATGTGTAAAATGACTGCAGAATTGGATTTATGAAAATAGGCAGGTTTTGTAAGGGAGATTATTATATAAGTGCAGCCTGGTTATTTTTGTATTTGATCACGTGCTATCTGGGGCCAGGGCTCCTGCGATCCAAGGCAATGCAAGTCTAACTACTCACCATGCACAATGTGGGGTTTGGCTAAAATAAGAACCTGAGAGCTGAAGGACTGGCTGAAAAATGAAGACTGCTCTGTTCTTTAACTCTGCCATGTCAGAGTCCAACATTCATTGCATATAACCAGACTTTTGCACAGCCATAGGGTAGAAATATGTAAAGGGAAAGGAAAAAAGAAGAGGAAGGTATTAGGGAAAAGGTAGGCAGTGGTAGCAGTAGGGAAGTGTGTGTGGTGTTACCCATTGGGGTGAACCAGTGAAATAGAAGCTAAGCCCAAGGAGAGAGGTGGAAGGCTGCTTCCTCCCATCAAGGAGTGACCACCGCAGTTTAGAATTCTAAGTCAGACCTGTTTCACGTGGTCGTAGTATTGGGCACCTCTGCGGTTCCTCCACAACTTGCTATGGTGTAGTGAAAATGTCATAGGATATAAGGATAAGGATAAGGGTAAGAATTTAGCTCAACACAGCCATGGCTTGGGCAGGTATGTGTCATACAACAGAATCTCCCTCAGATTTCAATGATGTAAAACAATGGAGATGCAGCAGATAAGAGCACCTCTTCTAAGTGATGCCTGTACCCAGAAAGCACAATTCCAATGCTATAAACTTCTTCAATGAGTAAAGTCCACTCACTCAACTCAGTGTGTGAATTTGAACAAGTTACTAAATTTTCCTGAGCCCTAGTTTATTCAGAGATAAAATGTGGATAATGTTTCTTTTTTCAGGGTGTTGAGAGGATTAAATGAGATACTTCATGTAAAGCATAGGTGTAGCACTTGTAGCTTAAGCAAAGTATCATGGTTGAGATCTGGAGTGTCCCCCAAAGCCTCATGTGTTAGGGTCGTGAGGCTGCAACACTCACCAGTGAGTTGGTCCATGGATGCGATCATAGCTGAATGTGCCGTCAGTCAGTAGGGCCTGGATGGAGCAGGCAGGCCACTGGGGGACGTGATCCAGAAGTGCCTCTCCTCCTCTCGCTCTACACTCCCTGATCGCCATAATGGGAGCACCTTTCCTCTGTGCCACTTCTGCCTGGAGCCAGTGGGGCATGGACTGAAACCATGAGCCAAAGGAACCTTTTTTCTTTTAAGGGTGAATGTTATGTGCTGTGCTTATTGGTGAGGAAAGTTAATAAGACAGAGATTAGTTCTAACCATGGTTTGCCCTCACTAAAACTCCCATCAGCCCTTGCTCCCCCATGTGACGATGCTGAGAGACAGTGGGGTGTTTTAAGAGGCATCTGAGCTCTTGAGCAGATTAATGAACTACCCTCATGAGAAGACTTTTTTTTGAGAGACTGGGTTAGTCCTTTGGAGTCTAGAGTAGGCCGTAGAAGAAGGGTTAGGTCTTCTGAAAGTAAATTAGGCCTCTCAGGACTGGATTAGTCAACACGAGAGCAGGTTGTTCGACAGTGAGCCTGGCAGCTACACTCAGTGTCTCAGTTTCTCTTCCCCATGTGCCTGCTTGACCCTCTACTTTTCCACTATGTAGGGAGCAGCATGAGATCCTCACCAAAAGCCAATCAGATACCAGAGCCATGCTCTTACCAAATTAGACCTCTTTCCTTTACAAATGACCCAGCCTCAGGTGTTCTGTGATAGCAACAAAAAACCAGGCTTTGATATGCCAGTTCCCATCTGCTCATCAGGGTTGTTTGGTGGGTGTCCTCATACAAGTTCTGATTCAACTACCATCAAGATTTTCTAACGGGGGATCCGGCCATGGCTATGGTGGAACCCAGGAGCCTGCACAAAGAAGCAATCCGCCCGCCCTCTTGGTAAGTGCCTCCCTCAGGTGGGAGCCAAGAGGAAAACCAGAGAATGGCCCCTAGATTTGGCCACAGCCATGATGGAAACCAGAAGCCTGTACAAAGAAGCAATTCGCCCGCCCTCTTGGTAAGCGCCTTCTTCTGGAGTGAGCCAGGAGGAGACTCAGTAGCGTCTCTTGAGCCTACAGGTGTGCAGGCTTGGAATCAAACATCCCAACCCCCCCCCACCCGTTAGCAACTGGGGACAGAGGTCTGAGCATCTCTTGGCAGGATGACTGTATGCAACATAGCAAATATGGGGGGGGGTCGCCTCTATCTTCTCTTTGAAAGCAAGTGTTGTTTTCAGTTTTGTTTTCATTATGCTTAATTGCTTTACTCTATTTCGTATTCTCTTTCAATTGATTTTATAATGTTCTGCCTTTGGTTTGATTTTGCTGTACTTAATTGACTAGACAACTATTGTGAAGATAATGAGATATACTATGGTACCTATTACTGTTATCCTTTTACAACCTTGACTCACTACTTCTAAATGACCTTTCACAAAAGTAATTAAACAAGGATAGGAATTAAAGGACAACTTTTGGGAAACTTTAAGGGATCCCATCATGTGTATTTTATATCATTTGTTCAAACTTATAATTTTCTTTAGGTACCAAAGAGAAGCTAAATTTTTAGTTCGGCAGAGAAGATGTAGCTAGTTGATCAAAAGGCTGTGATCTTCAGTATTGACTGTCTTCTGATACATTTTCTTTGTCATTTTGGATTCAAAAACAGGCACCTGGTAAAGTAACTAGATCTCTAGAATGGCAAACGAACATATCCATTCAGATAGAATTAATTCATCTACTTGACTGCTTCTAGTTACTTGGAAATCCCCTTCAGATATATATTTAAACCTCAGTGGCAATTAGGTAATGATGGTGTAAATAAATATGTGTAAGTAAAATACAGGGTCTGGGATTGCAGGCAAGTGGGATTAAAGATGTATGACGGCATGTCTGTGTTACATAACGCATAATTACCATGCAGCAGGATTCCTATATTGAGTTCTTCCATAATGCTTCATGTCTGGATGAAAAACCAGGAGAAAGTGAAGCTATCAAAAGATTTACAAATATCTTCATGTTTTGTATCACATAGCTAATTTACCTGGATGACTTCTATATAGTCTTTGTGTAATAAAGACAAAGCAGAAATCATAAGGTTGTAGACCATTGCAAAATTCTTTTAACTGCTAGCTGGGAAAACAAATCAATGCCATCAATAAGACATCTCCACTTACTGACATCCAGGCAGTTAACTATATTAATCAAGTGCAGGCACTCTTTTCATCTTGCTGTATCATGTCTTTTTAAAACAAAAGTGATCCCCACTGACAAATACCAAGTTAGAAAGACCTCATAAGATCATTGGTCCCATACCTTCTCTTAAGTCCAAACCTAGTAGCAAATTTTTCAATGAAAATTTCAATCATTTTTAAAAATCAACCTACAGCTGGAGATTTAGCTTAGCAGTGTAAGTGCCCACCTGGGGAATACAAGGTTGTGAGTTTGATCTCTGGTACAAAAAAAACAACAACAACAAAAAAAGGCAAACACACACACACAAATCAACCTAAATTTGTAGAATTTAGAAAAAAAAGAATCTTACTTGATTAA
Organism: Dolichotis patagonum; assembly: GCA_004027295.1. Lineage (NCBI taxonomy): Eukaryota > Metazoa > Chordata > Mammalia > Rodentia > Caviidae > Dolichotis > Dolichotis patagonum. Next base: position 10,258 of record PVJX010024040.1, on the reverse strand, counting down.
ATATCCAAGGATAAACACATTCCCAGTAAAAGGTTTCTAAGCACAGGATAATTCCACAACTATAGCAAAAACAACCACCAAGTATTGGCCACTACTTGAAGAATTGTAGAGGCAGAAAATCAAGACCCAAAACAAAAGCAACAACAAACCATAACTGCCTTGCTAAGCAAATCTAGAAATCTATATTCAGTACCAACTCTAGTTTTAAAACTTGTGAGAACACATTTTTTTAATCCGATAAAGTATTCTTGACTTCTTATGAAAGATCTTGTTTTATAGTGGATAAAAATATTGAAATGAAAAAAAAAACTAACTTCTTTCTTTCTAATGAATCAGATCAAAAACCAAAGTGTCTCTCCTGCTTACAGTGAGGCTGAGGTTGAAAACTGAGAGATTATAGTAGGAAATGGAATGCAGTCTTGTTCTTGAAGAAAAACCTCCCAGCCGTGCTCCTGAGCTCATTCTAGGAATGTAGAGGTTAGATCAGTTATATTCACTACCTATTTTGCAAAGGAAAGCAAATGAGAAAGAAGGAGCAATGCTGGGACCTGTCCAGCCACAGGCTTGATGTCTCGGATGTCCTGGTCTAAGGGTCAGCCCAGGGAGCCCCAGACCATTGCACATGAGGAGTTGAACTGCCAAGAAAATGAAGGGACAAAGGTCAGTAGACATGAACTTGTCAGTTCCTTCTTAAATCTCTGTATTTCCAAACACCATTTAAACAAATACCTTCAGGGCATCTTCAAGAAATTCTAAGCAGCTAAGACACAGTTTTGTCTCCTGGTTGACTCCTAAAATGGCACAAAAGCAGCAGATGACAAGAAACAGCCCTCCTGTAAAACTTCAGGCTCTGGGAAGCTTATCAGTACAAAACCCACGCCCCTGAACGCTCAGCCCCCAGGGGTGGCTGGCACTGAATACACAGGATGTATTGTCTCCCATGTGTCCGCGGGGAAGTCCTCATACAAAGAAATGGTTCTTGAAGTCTTCCAAACCCATTTCCTGGTGCATTTCTTAGGACTGTGAGTTTCCAAAGGTAAAATTCTGAGCAGTAGGTAAAGCTCCTAGATGTTACCACTGTAGACAGAGAGCCAGAACAATGCTGAGTGAGTTACACATTCTGTTCAGACGTCAGCATGGTTTCAGAAGTGCAATCAATTGGAGTAAATGGCAATGTGTGATTTATTTCTTTGTCATTACATAAGCAATGTCATGAAGACATTACAAGTAGCCACCAAGCACCAATGGTTTCATAAAGCCATTTAAAAGTGACTTCATTTGGTTTCAAAACACCTCTGTGAGGTAAGCAGGGTAGATATCATTATCTTACTCTGGGGATTAAGAAAATGAGAAACTCAGACTGGTTTGGTCAGGTAAATTACCAACCCCAGGCCTACCACGGAAGTAGGAAGACAAGTGTATAAACCTCACCTTGTCAGTAATATGGTTAGAAATTGCTTACCATGTCTTTTCTTCCTTAGCATAACAGTAAGTGGGATAATAATAAATAATGATAATAACTTCGATTTTGATCTCTAGAAACTGTCTTTTAACTTTTAACAAACCCAACTAACTTCAGACTACATCTGTCTTTTACTTTAATTCTCATTCAAATATTGCACAAAAAAATAAAATATTTACTGGAGACCTGGGATTTAGTCAGAGGTCAAGATATCAAAGGCATAAGACAATAAGCTAGAAATTTACATTTTACTTAGCACTTATTATTCATTAATATCAAACTGTATAGTATGTTTGGTACACTTACATATTTTTTATTTTTTTATTTTAAAGAGAATAAAACAAAAGAGGACAGAACAAAGCAGTCAGAACAGAACAACATGAACAACAGCACTTTACAAGACAACCGGATTATTAACATTAGCTACCATAATATCTCTTTCTTTTTTTTTATTTTAAAGAGAATAAAACAAAAGAGGGCAGACAAAGCAGATCAGAACAGAACAACATAAGCAGCACAACACTTTACAAAAAGACAACTGGACATTAACAGTAACTATCAAAATGTCTCTTTTTCTGCTATAGTTGAGCATAGTTTCAAATACAATAATATCAAACATAACACAATAGTATAAAACTATTCAAGAGAATGAAAGAATTACAAGATGTTCTGAACCGAATAACTATGATCAATGGCTACTATAATGTTTCATTTTCAATAAAAATATTTGTTTATACTATCACATATGTTAAAATCCTAGTAAGATACAACATGATAGAACCGATGGTAATAGCAGAGTAGAAGCATGGTAGGACTTCTAAGCAAGACGATATTAAATCAGCAATGGCTGCCATAATGTTTTGTTTTCTTCAAAACAGCTTTTCATAACATCACACATAATAAATTCAAACAAAACAGAAGAAAACCATTCCAACTGATGAATGAAAACACTGAAAGGCTTCAAAGCAATGAAATGGGAAATCATGATTACCATAAAATCTTACATACTCTTACCAACTCTCATACTAGGGAGACTATACGGTATTTACATTTGAGTTTGGTTTATTTCGCTTATGAGTATGGTATCAAGTTGTGTCCATTTATTTATAAATATCTCAATGTGATCATTCTTTATAGCTGAGTAGTACTCCATTGTATAAAAATACCACTACTTTTTTATCCATTCCTCAGTGGATGGGCACTTAGGTTGTTTCCAAGATCTGGCTATTACAAATTGTGCTGCTATAAACATGGAAGCACCTATATCACTGTTATGATGTTTTCAGTTCTTCTGGGACTATGCCTAGAAGGGGAATAGCTGGGTCTAATGGGACTTCCAAACCCAGCTTTTTGAGGAATCTCCAGACTGACCTCCACAGTGGTTGCACCAGTCTACACTCCCACCAACAGTGTAGAAGAGTTCCTTTTTCCCCACAGCCTCTCCAGCATTTTTTGTTGGTAGCTGTTTTTATTCTGGCCATTCTTTCTGGAGTGAGATGGAACCTTGGTGTTGTTTTAATTTGCGTTTCTCTAATGATCAATGATGCTGAACAGATATTCATGTATTTATTTGCCATTCGTATTTCTTCTTCTGAGAACTGTGTATTCATCTCAGATGCCCATTTTTGGAATGGGTCTTTGAATTTGGGGATCTGATTTTTTAAAAATTCTTTATATGTTCTGGACAGAAGTCCTTTGTCTGAGGGACCATTCACTAAGATTTTTTCCCAATTTGTGGATTTTCTTTTCACTCTGCTGGAAATCTCTTTTGACATGCAGAAACTCTTTAATAAGATATGGTCCCAGTTATTGATTCTGGGAAGTATATCTCGTGCAGTTTGATTCTTGTTCATGAATTCTCTACCTACCCCTATATCTTCTAGGTTTTTTTTTTTTTTTATTGAATAGAGCAACACCGTTAATCAGGACAAAGCAAAACAGCGATAAAAATATCTACCTTCAGAGATAGTAGAAGGAAACTCCCCTGACTTGCTGTACCAAATATGGTCACCTGCTAAGAGATACCCAGATCCCTGGATCCCAACTGTTAACCGGGGTGGGGGGGTATCTTTGGTTCTAAGCCCACGCCCTAGTAGGCAGCAGGCTGCTTACTGGTTGGTTCGGCGCCCTAAGTTCCAGCATGGCGCGGATCTCAGGAGACGCTCTTGCTTCTGGTTTCCCCGCCCTGGGGTGGCTGCGGCTTGCCAGACCACAGTCACTTACCAGGGCGGCAGGCTGCTTACTCGGTTTTTTCCTACTTTGTCTTCCAACAGATTTAGTTTTTCTGTTTTAAGATTTAGATCTTTGATCCATTTAGATTTTAGTTTAGTACATGGTGATACACATGGGTCTAGTTTTAGTCTTCTGCATATGGATAGCCAATTTTCCAGCACCATTTGTTAAAGAGACTGTCATTCTTCCAGCAAGCATGTTTGGCCCCCTTATCAAAGATAAGGTGGTTGAGTGTGTTTGTGGTTGTGGTTGTATCTTCCAATCTATTCCATTGATCTACAGGTCTGTTTTTATTCCAGTACCATGTTAATTTTATTACAGTAGCTTTGTAGTATAATTTCAAGTCAGGGATTGTGATGCCTCCTGCCTTGCCTTTGTTGCTTAGAATTGCCTTTGCTATTCTAGGTCTCTTCTGGTTCCAGATGAATTTTAGGAGCGATTTCTCTAGATCTATGAGGGATGTTAGTGGTATTTTGATTAGGATTGTGTTGAATCTGTAGAGTAATTTTGGGAGAATGGCCAATTTCACAATGTTTGTTCTTCCTGTCCATGAACAGGGGATGTCTTTCCATTTTCTGAGGTCCTGTCCAATTTCCTTTTTCAGGGTATTATAATTTTTGCTGTATAGGTCTTTTACTTCTATCGTGAGATTAATTCCTAATATTTCATTTTTTTGGACGCTAGTGTGAAGGGTGTGGCTTCTCTTATTTCTCTCTCAGTATTTTTGTTGTTAGTGTATGGGAATGCTATTGATTTTAGAGTATTGACTTTGTATCCAGCTACATTGCTGAATTTATTTATTGTATCCAGGAGTTTTTCAATGGAGTTTTGGGGATCTTCTATGTAAAGTATCATGTCATCTGCAAATAATGATAATTTAACTTCCTCTTTTCCTGTCTTTACTCCTTTTATTTCTCTCTCCTGTCTAATTTCTCTGGCTAGTATTTCCAGTATTATGTTGAATAAGAGTGGTGATAGGGGATATCCTTGTCTTGTGCCTGATTTTAAAGTAAAGGTTTTCAGTTTTTGGCCATTTAATATGATGCTGGCTGTAGGTTTGTCATAGATGGCCTTTATCATATTGAGGTAAAGACCATCTATTCCAATTCTCTGTAAGGTTCTTATCATGAATGAGTGTTCGACCTTACCAAAAGTTTTTCTGCATCTATAGAGATGATCATGTGGTTCTTACTTTTGGCTCTATTGATATGGTGGATTACATTTATTGATTTGCATATGTTGAACCATCCCTGCATTCCCGGGATGAATCCCACTTGGTCAGGGTGCATAATCTTCTTGATGATTTGCTGCATCCTATTTGCTAATATTTTATTGAGAATTTTTGCATCTATGTTCATTAGGGAGATTGGCCTATAGTTCTCTTTTTTAGTTGAGTCTTTCTCTGGTTTTGGTATTAGAGTAATATTTGCTTCCAGGAATGACTTAGGAAGAATTGCTTCCCTTTCAATTTCATTGAAGAGTTTGTGGAGTGTGGGAATTAAGTCTTCTTTGTATTTCTTGTAGAATTCTGCAGTGAATCCATCTGGGCCTGGGCTCTTCTTTGTTGGCAAGGACTTAATTATATTTTCAATTTCATTAATATAAATTTGGTTATTCAGCAGTTTTACATCTTCCTGATCCAGCTTTGGTAGTTCATATGTATCTAGGAATCTGTCTATTTCTTCTGTGTTATCGAACCTATGAGAGTAGAGGTTCATAATGTCTCTTTCTCTGCTATAGTTGAGCATAGCTTCAAATACAATAATATCAAGCATGACAAAATATTATAAAACCATTCAAAAGAATGAAAGAATTACAGGGTATTCTGAACCAAATAACAGAAAATGATCAATGGCTACTATAATATCTCATTTTCCATAAAAAATTTGTTTATACTATCACATATATTAAAATCCCAATAAGACACAACATGATAGAACTGATGGTAATATAAGAATAAAAGCATGGTAGGACTTCAAAGCAAGATGATATTAAATCAGCAATGGCTGCCATAATGTTTTGTTTTCTTCAAAACAGCTTTTCATACCATCACACATAATAAAGTCAAACAAAACAGAAGAAAACCATTCCAATTGATGAATGAAAACATTAAAAGGCTCAAAGCTATGTAATGGGGAATCATGATTACCATAAAATCTTATGTACTCTTACCATTTCTCACACTATGGAGACTATATGGTATTTACACATTTGAGTTTGGTTTATTTTGCTTATGAGTATGGTCTCAAGTTGTGTCCCTTTATTTATAAATATCTCAATGTGATCATTCTTTATAGCTGAGTAGTACTCCATTGTATAAAAATGCCACAACTTTTTTATCCATTCCTCAGTGGATGGGCACTTAGGTTGTTTCCAAGATCTGGCTATTACAAATTGTGCTGCTATGAACACGGGTGCACACATATCACAGCGGTATGATGTTTTCAGATCTTCTGGGAATATGTCTAGAAGTGGAATAGCTGGGTCAAATGGGACTTCCAAGCCCAGCTTTTTGAAGAATCTCCATACTGACCTCCACAGTGGTTGCACCATCTACACTCCCACCAACAGTGCAGAAGAGTTCCTTTTTCCCCACAGCCTCTCCGATACACTTACATACATCAAACTGTATAGGTTGAATAAATCAGTGACTGCACTTTTCACTGTTCTTCATCTATGAGTTTTGCATTTTACAAAGAAAGATCAAAGGCTGAAGAAGAAAATTATCTGAAAGTCTGAATACCCTATTGTTCTACTGGAGATACCAGACTAATGAAAGAGCCTTGGGTTTCCAGGTAGGAAGTGCGGATGGTAGTCCTGGATTCACCCCAGCAAGTGTCTTTGGGAGAATAATTTATTTCCCTGTGTTCTGAAGCAAGTGAATGTAAATTAGGACCCTAACTAGACAGCAAGTAGGTTCAGCAATCTTAAAAAATTAAAATGAGGAAGGTCATTGACAGTGAAAATTCATTTTGGAGATAAAGCAACTTTACAAATAAAGAAAAAGATTTAAAAATTATGTTAGGTAGGTTTTGAAAATATCCCACCTAAAATGGTGCTTGACAAAATCTATTTGCTTTGTCTCCAAGGCGCAGCCAGAGTCTTATGTGGTGACCGTGTCCAGTTGCAAGTCCGGAGCTGTGGCTGGCAGGCACTCTTCTTTGCTATGTAGATCCCTGTGATGGAAGGATAAATCTAATCGTCTGCACTAGTGCTGCCTCCTCCCTAACACACACACACACACACACACACACACACACACATCTGTGTAAGTGAGAGCAAAACAGAACTGCACTAAGATCTGTCATTTGGAAGAGGGCATAATGGGAAACATGGCAGTGTGCCTTATGTATGACATGCATTGGGTCCTGCTTGATAAGAACAGCAAGAACTCAATGCCCGGTGACAGAGGAAATTCCCTGGTTAGCCAGTCTGCCTCCACCCTGTTCTACTGTTTTAGAGGATCTCCCTTCATGGTTTCTTACAGCTTCATTGAGACACAACTCATCCCACAACTCACATGCTTAAAGTGTACAGTTCAGTAGCTTTTTGTAGATTCACAGAGATCTGCAATTATCACCACAGTCAATTGTAGAACATGTCCATTACCTCAAAAAGGAACCCTGCTACCTTTAGCTGTCACTCTTAAGCCTTATCCTCCCTTATTGATCCCAATAGATTTGCCCATTCTACATATTTTACATCAATGAAATCACATAACATGTGGACATCTGTGACTGGCTTCTTTCACTTTGTATATGATTTTCAACACCCATTCATTTGTATTAGTACTTCATTACTTTTATGGCTAAATAATGTTCCATTTTATGTGTATTTTGTTTATTCTTTAATCATTTGACATGAATGTGAATTATTTCTTCTTCTTGGATATTAATATTAATCCTGTTACATACAGATTTTATGTGGGTGTATACTCCCTCTCTTCCAGGTATATATGTAGCTAGGTCATATGATAACTGTGTTTACTGATCGGAGGAAGTCTCAGACTGTTTTCCAAAGTGAGTCCAATATTTTACATTTCAACTAGCATTGTATGAGGCTCCAACCTCTCCATACCCACACCAACACTTGTTATCATCTCTCTCTCTCTCTTTCTGTCTCTCTTTTTTTTTAAGATTTTAACCATCCTAGTGGATATGCAGTAAAATTTTTTGGAGATTTTGATTTGTGTTTCCTTGATATCTGACATAGAGTGTATTTTCTTGTATTTATTGACCTGTGTATATCTTCTCTGGAAAAATTTGTATTATAGTTCTGCCCTTCTGTCTTAGATAATTTTCTCATTGCTGAGACAAAAATACTCAACTCCCACAAGTTAAGGGAGGAAAGGTTTATTTAGCTCACAGTTTGTAGAGGTTTCAGTTCATAGTTGGCTGGTTCCAAGGCAGGGTGGTGAGGCAGAGGAGAAACAGTCCACAGCAAAGCAAGGAAGGCAGAATAAAGCAAGCAGGAAGCAAGTGAAAAGCCTCCTTCTGTCCCTTACATTGCATCCAGGCTGCCTAACCCTAGGATGGGCTGCACTCACACCCTCAGTCCTAGCATCCTTAATCTTAGCATTGCACCATGAATCAATCCCAGTGTTATATAAGTGATCCAGCCACTTCTGAAAAGACTGACCTATGACTGCATGAGGCTTTGGGGTGCATATAGACACAAGCTATAATAGATCTTGTGCCCATTTTAATTGTTATTATTCCCCACATTATTACTATTGATGAGTTCTTTATATTTTCTGGGTATAAGGTAAGATTTATAAATATTTTCTCCCATTCTGTTGGTTGTCTTTTCACTTTCTTGAAGATGTCCTTTGATGCATACAAGTTTTTTTTAAATTTTGATAAATTCCAACTTACCTTTTTTTAAATTAATGTTTACTGTTGTTTATGCTTTGGTGTCTTATCTAAAAATTCTTTGCCCAATCCAAGGTCATGAATATTTATTCTTATTTTTTTCTAAGAGTTCTGTAGTCTTAACATTTACATTTAGGTCTGTGACCCATTTCAAGTTAATTTTTTTATATAATGTGAGATAAACAACTTACCTGAACATTTTATAAATACTGTATTTCTCCAGGTGTTGGAAAGACCATTCTTCCCTCCCTGAGATAGTCTTGTAACCTAGTTTAAAGTCATTGGCTCAAGTGTATGACTTCATTGGTGGACTCAGTCATATTCTATTGATCCATCTATGTACTCTTGTGCTAGTACCACATACCTTGATTACTGTTGCACTGTAGAAGGCTATGAAATCAGGAAGTACAAATCGTCCTATTTTGTCCCTTGTCAAGAACATTTTTGGCTATTCTGGGTTCCTTATAATTTCATGTAAATTTTAGAACCAACTTTTTTTTCTAAAAAAATGTCTGCTAAGATGATTATAGGATTGCATTGAATCTATGCATCAGTTTGGGGAATATTAAGTGCAACAGTATTAAACCTTCTAATCCATGAACATGTGATATATTTTCAAATATTTAGGTCAAATATTTATCTTCTTTCAATGTTTTGTAGCTTCTAGAGTATAATTTTTGCATCTCTTTGTTAAATTTATTTCTGATTCAATTTTTCTGTTTTGCATTACTATGAATGGGTTATTTCCTTATTTCATTTTCAGAATATTTATTGCAGGTTAATAGAAATAAAATTCATTTTGTTTACTGATCATACTGAAACCTTGCTAAACTTATTTATTCACTCTAGTAATTTTTTTCATGGACTTAAGATTTTGTACACAAAGTTGTGTCATCTGTAAAAATAGTTTTAAGTTTTCCTTTCCAATTCACTGCCTTTTGGTGGGTCCCTTTTATCCAATGACTTTCTTAGACATGAGGAAGACATAGGAAATTATGTCCTTCTAGGGGCTGAACTAGAATTAGAGTCTGCAGCTTGTAGCTGGCAGTGCCACAGCTAAGCAACAAAGCAGGATGTTGGCAATAAAATTCCTTCAGTAGCTTTTAGTTCTACTTGCATTTGAAATGCAGTGGCCAACATTAGAGATCTTTTTAAGACCTAAGTGTGTTTCAATTGCTAAAAGTTGAAACAATTTAAAATTTTTAGTATGTATGTTGGTAACATTATAAAAGTGAATTCATTTCTCATTGCTTCCTAGCAGGTGACACATAACTTAGGTTTTTCATAATAGTTAATTAAATAAGGCTATGTCTGACATTTTCTCCACTATAAATATTTCAGATCCCTGTACAAGATTTGACCCTGACAGAAACTTCCTGTCCTCTTACCCTGCTCAAGGCCACTGGGATTCTATTGTTCCATGCATACCTTGCTCAGCCTTGCTCAATGTTTCTTTAAACAAAAAAACTTTAATTTTTAAATCTAGATTGCATTCTTCTTTTTTTTTATAATTTTATTTAAAGAGGAAAAAACAAAACAAAATAAAACAGAATAAAGGGTAGCAACCATACAGTATTCCAAGGAAAAAAGGAAAAGTACAACAATAAAACCTAAGAAATTATTACTTGACTAATTACATACTGACTTCTTGGAAATAGTTGTTCAAATTACAAAGTTAAAGCATGTAAAGTAG
>PVJX010024039.1:0-28553 GCA_004027295.1 Dolichotis patagonum | reverse complement strand
TCTGCTTCATAAATTCTAGGTTTTTTCTGAATTCTTCAATAAATTTTTCTCTCCATTTGTGTTCCTCTATTCTTCTGTCTGTGTCTTCTTGAGAGGTACCCAGCCCTTCTTTTATTAATCTACTTATCTCTTGTTTAATTTGAATTAATATTTCAGTTTTGGTCCCACTTACGAGGTCTTGAATATATCTCTTTATGTCGGGTAATGCTGTGTTTGATGTTGCATTTTTGCTGCCCTCAGTCTCTTTTGTATTTACCTCTCCTGGATCAATGTTCTCAGGGTTGGGGGCTGGGAGTGTTTTCTTATTTCTCCCTTTCGTCATGTTTTTGGTTCCTTCCATACAAGTGTACAGTGTAATTCCCAGACCCTTTTCTTGTTGGTTAAGGCTCCCCTAGAGGGTGCAGGCTAGGAGCTTTAGCCCTCTTCAATAGGTTATCAGAGATTAGAGTTCACCCACGGGCAGTGTGCGCTAGCTCCTCCCTTCTGGGCCAGTCAATCTTTGCAGGCCTTCACTGCGTCAGTATGTACTGATCTCAGGGAAGTAACTGGGTCTCCGCCAGGGGCGTGGCCTAGTTCAAGCAGATCCCACCAATCCGCTCGGCGAGGGGAATAACCAGCTGAAGCCACTTCCTTATGGAGTTAGGGCTGTCCTGCCCAAATCCAACATGTCATCCAGTTGGTTTCCCCTTTCCCGTGGGAGGGTCTTATTCTCATCACTCACCGTGTCCCCGAGAACTGCTGGACTGCCCGACCTCCGACTTCAGTGTGGCTGAGGTGGGAATTCACGGTGCCTCTGGGTGGGTTGTGTGCAGTTCCTGTCCTGGCAAGCTGCACGCCAGGCTGTTCAGCTCCAGGCTCCGGCGGCTCAAGCCAGTCACTTTGGCGTGGATTGCTTGTTCAGGTCGGGCAGAATTCAGGCGTCTCGAGGCGGGTGCCTAATAGTAGCCCCAGGACCTCTTATTCGAGCGGGTTTTTGCGCTTTAGTTTCTTCCTGAATTGTGAGAGTCTATCTCTCTCTGTTTGGGTCTCTCCAGGGTGTTGTATTCTGGCATTTGAGCTGTCTCTCTCAGAGAGGGTCTCTCTCCTGCTACCTACCAGTCCGCCATCTTGTCTCTTCTCTTGTGCTCATTTTTATCTCTGTCTAGTATGTCTTTCAATATTCTTTCTAAGGTTGGTTTGGTGGACCTGAATTTCTTCAGTTGTTCTTTGTAATGGAAGTATCTTCTTTCTCCATTAAATTTGAATGAAAGTTTTGTTGGGTACATCAGTCTGGGCTGAAAATTGTTTTCTTTCAGAGCTTGAAATATCTCACTCCAAGCACATCTTGACTTGAGGGTTTTTGCTGAAAAGTCTGCTGTGAGTCTAATGGGCTTTCCTGGATAGGTGACTTGTGTCTTTTCTCTAACAGCGTTTAGTAGTCTGTTTTTACGTTGTATGTCTGAGATCTTAATTATTATGTGTCTGGGTGTAGATTTATGTTGGTTGTGACTGTTTGGTGATCTATATGCCTCACTTATTTGCATTTCAGATTTTTTCCCCATGTTTGAGAAATTTTCTCCTATTATTTCTGTGAATATTTTAGTTATGTCATTTGTATTGACTCCAGCATCTTCACTAATGCCTATTAATCTTATATTGTTGCTTTTGGCATCATCTTGAAGCTTCTGGATTGTCATTTCATGTCGCTTTGTTATTTTTTAAAGTTCTATCCTTTCACGATCACTAATTGCGATCCTGTCCTCAAGGTCCGAAATCCTATCCTCAGCTTCATTTAAATGGTTTTGTACGCTTTGAATAGGATTTTTTGTTTCTTGGATGTCTCTTTGAGTTTGTTTTATGAATTCTGCTTATTTTCTATATTGTTCATTCAAGGTTTCAATCAGTTTCCAATGCTCCTGTACTTTTTCCTTTATTTCTTCTTTAACTGCACTCAGCAACTCCTTTACTAAGGTTGTTACTTCTATCTTTACATGGGAGAGTACTTCAAATTTGATATCCTCTATGGCCTTATGGAGTTGTTTTTTAATTTCATTTGCTATCTTTTCAGAGATTTCCAGTGTGTTACTTTTGGAGCCCTCTATTTCAATGTCCTGTACTTGCTCCTGGTGGACTGGATGTTTGAGATTGCACTTTGCTTTTTTGTTTTGCTATTTTCCTCTTTCGAGTTAGTGTTTGGTCCTTCAGACCTGCTAGTGTCAACTGTTGGTAGTGTGTATCTTGGTATCCTACTGTAAGGTTGATGTTTGTCCAATTTTTGGGTCCCACAATGAATAGGTGGGCCAGTCACCTGACTTCCTGCTACAGGGCCTGTTGGGTGAGTCCTATATTCTTCCTGGGCTGACAAGCCCAGTAGTATTGATGTAGGTCAACTTTTAGTTTCTGCTAGTACTCTATCTTCAGGTTATTGCAGGTCATCAAATCTCCCTGTCTATAGCATTTGTGTTGGCTGAGTCCCTACTATGTCCCTATTGTGTGCCTGTTTGTCTCATAAACCCTTTTGATTTTCTTCAAGTTGGGGGAGTCCTTCTCAGCACACTCCTCACTCTGCCTGATCTTTTCTGTATGTAGGAAGGGGTCACCCTCACTCTTGTCAGACTTATCAAGGTCTTACAGTTAGTTGGAGGGAGCTTTACTACTGTCCCTATTTACCCACTGTACACCTCTATTTTAGGGGCATACTCACCACACTGACTGGAGCCAGCTGAGATCTTCTGTTTTGGTGAGGCAGTCACTTAATCTCCTTTCAAGCTAGCACAGATAGTCCTCTGTAGTCCAAGGTTCCTGTGGGAGCAGAGTTCCAAGTTTGCCCTGTGACCTGGGATTCTGCAGGGGCACATGCGGTCAGGGCCCAGGGCTGGATTCTGGGCCCTGCTCACTGTCTGGAGTTTGCTGAGCATAGTCCAATTAGGCCCACTGGTCCCTTTCCTGTGTCTCGGGGTGGCTTCAGATGCAGGGTGTGGTCTTACTGCCTCAGAGTTCCAATTTTCCCCGTGCACACTGGGATTCTGCTGCCACTGCCTTAGCACAAGTGGTCAGGGCCCAGGGGTGGATTCCGGGCCCTGCTTGCGGGCCCTGCTGGTTCCTCTCCCATTAACTGGTTTTGAGGGCTTGGTATATTCTAGGCACTCAGCAATCTGTTCTGTAGAGCTTGTTTCATTTCATGTGGTTCGTTTTCTGTTTCTCTCTGCCATTTTCTGAGAAGCCACAGCTGTGCATCAAGGCCACCAAGACCACTCAAAACCATTCTTTTAATTAAAGAGGAAAGCATTATAGGACTTCAAAACAAGATAATAGGAAACCAACAATGGTTACCATAATACATCCTATTATCTTCAAAATAGCTGCCCACCCCATCAGGTACAGTAAAATCTAACAAAACAAGGCAGAAAAAAACCAAACCTAACAAAATTATGAAAATGATACAAGAGTTTAAGACAATATTCTTTTGCATGTGGTTACTGTTTATTGAAATAGCTCTTCTTTGCCTATAGCATTGTCTTAGCATCCTTGTCAATTAACAATGAACATAAGGGGTTTTTTTTTCTGCATCTCCTTTTTATTTTACTTATACCAAATCTGTATGAGAATCCTTATGCCAGTCCCACAGACTGTTGATCATTGTAGCTTTGTAACAACTTTTGGAATCAGGAAGCAATGAGCCCTTATACCTTTGTTATTATTTTTCAGGATTTTTTTGTTTATTCTGTGTCCCATGTGTTTCTATTTAAATTTTAGAATCAGCTGGTCAGTTTCTGCAAAGGAACCAGGTGCATTAAATCTGTAGATCAATTTAGGAAGTATTCCATTATGGTAGTCAGAAAAAGGCGCCCTCCTGCCCTGCTTCACATCCTAATGTAATCCTGGAATCCGTGAATATGTTTTTATTTTAACATGGTAAATGGGAAATAAAGTAGCAGATAAATCTGAGGTTATTGGGCCAAATGAAATGAAAAATTCTTTTAAATGTGGAGAAAGGTGCCAGAGGAGTGTTAGTGATGTGATATGGGAAAAGCTCCATAGGCCATTGTTGACTAAAGAGAGATGTTGCAAGGAGATGGATTCTCCCTGATGACTTTAGGAAGGGGTATAGTCCTACAAAACTTTGACTTTAATCCAGCATGAGCCACTTTAGAAACATCTGGAATAATGACATTTGTGTTTTAAATTACTAAACTTGTGATTATTTGTTACAGTGTCAAGAGAACAGTAATGTAGGCGTTTAATCATAGAAAGCTTCCAATTTTTCTGCTTTCTTTCAATGATATTACAGCATTTTTAGTGTGCAAATCATGTACTACTATTGTTGAGTTTCTTATTATATTCTTTTTTGATGCTATCTTAAATAAAGTAGTTTTAGCTTTATGTTGGATAGCTCATTGCTAATTTATAAAATTACAAATGAATTTTTTAGGACTATACCAGAATTTATTTGATCAATCCTTTAGCTTAGGATAGTTAAGTTTTTCCAACAATTTTCTATTTAAAATAATAAACCACATGCATCCTAGTGACAGCGTTTCATATGATTAAGCCCCAAATAAGCAAACATTTCATTGTTAGAATTACTTTGTATCTGAGAGTCATCCACAAAACATATTTTTGCATATTGATTTTGTATCCTGTAACTTTGCTGAGTTATATACAAATTTATTCTGATTTTTCTTGAATTTCATATGATTTGTGACAGAAAAGATCATATCATCTTCTGTGAATAGCGAATGTTTTGCTTTTTCTCTCCCATTTGTTCTTTTTCCTGTCTTACTTCCTTGACTAGAAATTCCAGTGCAATGTTGAATAGATGTGGTAGGAACAGACTTCTTGCTTGTTCCTGCTCTTAGAAGGTCTTAGGGAGATATAAGTTGAATACAAACTTTCCTGCAGCCCAGAGAAACTCACCACAAAAACAGAAGAGAAAGAATAGTTTTATTATTTAATATACATTAAACCAGAGTAGGATTTTCATTGCAGGCAACCCACTAAAAATATTGCAAAGGTAGAAAAAACCCTCATCCTTCTACAGAGCTAAGCACCCACAACCTTATATTTGTTCTCAAGATAAATGGTAAATAGTTTTCAAGTAAGAAGACTTGGAAGTGTCACTTGTCATACATAGCATAATCCTAAATTCCCCCGATTAATAATTGGGATAGCCAGTTGGGTTGCTAATTGCCTATCTCTAAAAGGAAAACACATTTTTCATATCTTTATGACAGGATATGTATTTGTAACTTGGAGCCTGGTGGAAGTAGAAGTTAGATTCCCACCCTTCTGTGGAAGCTGGGATGTAGCTACACTGTCTTTTTTGGTGAATATAAGGGATATCTCCTAGGTCCCTAAGAAAAAGATTCCTGGGGTTTAACACTGTCAAGAAATTTAATTAGGTTTCTAAAATATTTAAATACACTTTAAAGTGGCAGACAAATTATTCATAATTATAAATTTTCTAAGGTATTAAGAAAAGGGAGGAGAAGGCTAGAAAATCTTTTTTACTTCTTGTATGATAGAAAACTTAGGGTTTCTTTTCCCCCCAAACCCATAGTTTTTACCCTTAAGGGTAAAAGTTTTCCTTATTATCCTTAAGTAGATATTACCAGAGAATTGTGCAAATGTTTTTTATCAAGGTGAAAGTGTTCCCCTCTGTTCCTAGTTTAGTAAGTTTTTGCTTATTTTTTTCTTGATCAGTCTAGCTAAATATTGACCATTTTATTGATTTTCAAGAGAATTTACCTTTGTTTTCATTGTTTTAAATTATTATTCACCTATTTCCTATTTAATTTATTTCTCCATTAATCTTTGTTACTTCCTTTTGCTTGCTTTGGATTTAGTTTGCTATTCTCTTGTCAGTTTTTAAAAACAGGTTAGTTAATTGAGGTTTTTGTTTTGTTTTGTTTTTAATGTAGGCATTCTAAACACTCCTTTAGGAATATCCCACAGGTTATGCTACATTGTGTTTTCGTTTCTATTGATCTCAGAATATTTTCCAATTATCCTTTTAATTTCTGCTTCCATCCATTGGTTATTTAACAGTATATTATCTATTTTTTTTTTTTGTATCAGAGATAGAACTCACAACCTTGTGCTTGCCAAGACACAAGACATTTGTACCACTGAGCTAACTAAATCCCTGGCCCTGTTATCTAATTTTTATAAATTTGTGTATTTTCTAAATTTTCACCTGTTAGCAATTTTTAATTTCATTTCATTGTGGTTAGAGATGTACTTTGTATAGTTGTAATCCCTTTAAATATACGCATTAGTTTTCTATGTATCATTCTTGGCTTTATTTTTATATAATATTAAAATTTTTAAATTAAAATTAAAAATTTTAACTCACCCAGTGTTATGATGGTTTTTTGTATTTCAGTTTTCTTATTTATTTTGTTCAGATATTAATTTTAATTTGCTTTTAGTATGTCATAAAATATAGCTCAATTTGTTTTCACAAAAATTAAGAAATTTTTCATACTCTGATGATTCAGAAAATCATTGTGTAGCAACTTATCTCAAAATAATTGAATTAAACAATAATCACTTATTCCTATATTCTGCAACTGCAACAAGACTCTTTGTTCTCTGTACCATTATTTTAGCCAAAAGGCCAAGAAGCAATATCTGTACCATTAACGGGATAATTCAAATTGGTGATGGGGTGTGGGGCTTGTGGTGAGAAACACTTCAAGGATGGTTGAAGCTGGCTTTTTGCTGAGACTTCACCTGGCTCTTGATTGAGCCTTTTGGTTTATGTCCATATATTTACCTCACATGGTTAACTTTGGCTTTGTATTTTATGATTCATAAGTAGGATCTGAAAGAATGTCCCAAGAGTTAGAGTACCAGGATATAGCCTACATGTATAAGCACTTACAAAACAGCTCTTAGCATTTTATTTGTAATGTCCTATTTATTTGGCCAAAGCCAGTCAAACAGTCAAACCTGGAAGTAAAACATGAAAGGGTTACTTGATAGTGAATGCATCAGTGAAGTTGTTTGACTATTACAAAAGTAATAGTCTCATAACTATTATGTAGTAAAATCTATAAATTCCTTTGAAGAGAATGTCTTGTTTTTAACCACAGCATTCAATATGTTTGTACAATAATATTTATTGCCAAATTATTGAGATCCTTTATACCTTCATTTATACCAATGATAAAGTGGTCTATAAAAATATCCCTTTGCCATTGTATTTTTAAAAATTTGGTTGCCTTAACGTTTATAATAGTTTCTGTGATATTTATTTTCATACAGTTTGATATAAATATTTTAGGATTTATAAATCTTTAAAGTATCTCTCTCATCAGTAACAACTGGCTGTTGTTATATTAAACAATTTTTTTGCTTGTCTTAAATGCTACCTTTGTTTTGTATTAGTATAGTCAATTTTCACTGCCTTCATCAGTCATTTTTATTTTTTCTTCTTGTATTGAATTTGTCATGGCTGTGTCTGGAGTTCTTTGTTTTTTCATCAATTACTGAGGACCTGACTATTATGCAGCTTTCTTTTCTTAGAATCTACTTCATGAAGTTTGTTAATTTTAATTTTCTTTTTTTAATTGGTATTTTTTCTTTCTTTTTTTTTTTTTTTTTTGGTATTGGGGATCCAACTCACAACCTTGCACTTGCCAGGAAGGTGCTTAAGATACTGAGCTAAATCCCCAGCCCCTTAACTGGTATATTTTAGGTAAACATGATGATAACATTCATCATATGGACTTCGTACCTGTATATGTTATATCTTACTGCCTCTTTTTTCACATTCCACTCCCCACTTCAACTCTTCCTCCACTTTTTATTTATAAAAACATTGTTTCCATGGTTTCCCTTCTAGTTTCTTTTTTTCTTGTCTCTTTCTTCCTTTCCCATCCCCATTGCCTTGTTCCCCTTCCTATTTGAACATTTTTTCCCTGTTTTCCAATATCTATTATATATTTTGACCCTTACTTACACATTTCATTTCTCACACCAGAGAAGCAAAGCTGTATTTAAATATATGTGTCTGATTTCACTTCAAAGTAGTTCTCAAGGTGCATTCATTTAGCTGGAAATGTCTCAAGCTTATCTTTCTGAAAAAAAAAAAACAAACAACACATTGTCTTTATCCGTTCATTAGTTGATGGGTATTCAGACTGTTTCCAAGATTTAGCTATTATAAACTGTGTCACTATAAACATAGGTATGTATACATCACTGTGGTATGGTGCTTTTAATTCTTGTGGGAAGACACTAAGAAGGAAATAGCTGGATTGAATGGAATGTCTAGTCCTAGTTATTTGAAGAATTGCCACTGTCTTCCACAGTGGTTGCATCAATCTCTATTCCTACCAATAGTGGAGAAAGATTACTTGTCCTCAAAGCCTAACCAGCATTTGTTATTAGTTAATTTCTTGATAATAGCCATTTTTTTTTCTGGAGTGAGATGGAATCTCAGCATTGTTTTAACTTTCATTTCTTGAATGACCAGTGATATTGAATATTTTTTTCATATCATTTTCTCTTATTTGTGGGATATGCTATTTGCCAATCATAGTTTTTCATCTGAGAAGTATCTATTCATTTCAGATGCCCATTTTTTTGATTGGATCTTTAAATTTGCTGTCTGATCTTTTGAGTTCTTATATATTCTAGATAATAGTTCATTGAGGAATAGGTGACAAAATTATTTTCCCATATTGTGGGTTATCTCTTCACTCTGTTGATGGTTTCTATTTGTGATAGTTCTTGTGCAACTGGAGTTTTATTCATAAGGTTTTTGCCTACCCCACTGTCTTCAAGAGTTCTATCTGCTCTCCCTTCCAGCAGATTTAGTGTTTCTGTTTTAATATTTTGATATTTGATCCATTTTAATTTCAGTTTAGTGTGTGGTGAAATATATGCATCTAGTTTTAATCTTTGGCATGTGGAAAGCTAGTTTCTCCAGCATCATTTGTTAAAGAGGATGTCTTTCTTCTAGGGAAGATATTTGACTCCTTTGTCAAAGATAACGTGGTGAGTGTGTTTGGAGTTATATCTGCATTTCTCATCTGTTCCTTTCATACTTGGGTCTGTTTTTTGCCAGGACCATGCTGTTTTATCATGGTACTCTTGTCGTGTATTTTCAAGGCAGGGATCATTATGCCCTTTGTCTTGCCCTTGGTGCCAAGAATTTTTTTTGCTATTCTAGGACTCTTCTAGTTCCAAGTGAATTTTCAGAATGGAGACTTTTAGGATTCTAGTCCTGTGATGTATGCTCTTGTCATTTTGATCAAAGCTACATCAAATCTGTATAACAATTTGAAAGTATGGCCATTTTCACTATATTGGTTCTTCCTAATCAAGAATAAGAGATGTCTTTTCATTTTCTGATATCTTCTTTTTGAGAGTACTGGTGTTTTCAGTATAAAGCTCATTTACTTCCTTCATTAGATTCATTCTTAGGTGTTTTTTTTTTTTTGGAATGCTACTGTGAAAAGTGTTGTTTCTCTAATTTCTCTTGGTGCTTCTGTGTACAGGACCTACTGATTTTTGACTTTTGACTTTGTGTCCAGCTATGTCACTGAAGTTTGTAATATCTACATGTCTTTTAGTGGAGTTTTTGTGGTCTTATGTGTAGAGAATCATCATGTCTTGTACAAACCATGATAATTTAACTTTTTCTTTTCCTGTTGTCTTGGTTACTTTTCTCTCATTGCTGTGATAAAATGCCCAGCACCCCAAATTAAGGAAGGAAAGGTTTATTTAGCTCACAGTTTGTGGAGATTACAGTCCATAATCAGCTGCTTCTAAGACAGGGTGGCATGGCACAGGGGCAACACTTCAAGGCAACAAAAGCACCAAGAACAAAAACAGGGAGAGCAAGCCTCTTCTCCCTCTTATTGTACTCAGCTCCTTCTCCCACTGACCAGGACCAGATGTAGCACTCACAAAATCTCCTTGCTCTCCTCTTGCACAAGATGAGGATGTTTATACAGTAAGAACTGTGGCTCCTTTCTGAGTCTCTTAGTTAAGCTTCTAAACTTCTCAAGGTGACCGAGAATATCAACCATAACAATTCATCTCTTGTCAACTTGGCAACCAGACTATTTCTTTAAACCAACTTCCAGATACAAAGATATGCTTATTCTTAGCATTTTACAACTTGAACATTATAACATAGGTTTAACAGTTCTTAAGAATCAGTATTAAGTCTGTCAACATTATATTACATTAGAATCGTAGCATTCTTCCTTTGACCCTCAAAGACTCACACACATCCACTTATGCAAAAGGCATTGAGTCCATCTGTGGGAGTTGCCAAAATCCTAACAGTTTCAGCATTGCTGAAAAGTCCAAGTACTAAGTTCTTCGGAAATGTAGCAAAAACTCTTAGCTATAAACCCCTGCACAAATGAAAACAAAGTTAAATACTTCCAACATTCAATAGTACAAGATAAACATTTTCATTCCAAAAGTTACAAGCAGGGGAATGTAGAGGACTGGGACCAAAGAAAGTTCAAAATTCAGCAGGGCAAACATTAACTGCTGTAATTCCAATTTTAGCATCTGAAATAATCTGTAACAAATTGTGAGCACCAAAGGGTGTAAGTGACCTTTGGCACTTCTAGTGGTTGTAGCTCCCATGGCCTCTCTTTTAGGCTGCCTTTGCTCCCTCCTTGCAGGTTTCCTTAGGCATCCATGCTCCTGGTGTTTTCAAACTTCTGGGGTCTTCACTGCACCTTTGACTTCACACTCACAGCTTCACACACTGCCCTCTCAGGCAAAATGCCTGGCCTCCCTGATCTTCTGAAATCAGGGTAGAAGCCTCTTTAACCTCAGAACTCTTGTATTCTGAATGAACCTAAAACTAGTGCCATGTAAATGATGCCAGGGTCTGCTGCCAGCTAGATCAGTAGCCAGGCTTTCCTCTCACTTGGCTATAGCAGTTGTGTGCCTAGATCACTGAGCACTCTGAATCCAATTCTGAGGAACATATTTTCCATACTACTAGCATTCTGGAACCTTATATGGCCACTGCCATTCTGGAACACAGTGCTCTGTGGCTTTCACCTCAAAGCAAAGTTTTTCATTTTTGCAGTTTTGAGGATGCAAAGGTTCAAGACTTGCTACTTTTTTTTTGATGCCTTCAGGCCATCTTTTCTATTTCCTATGCCTTCTCAGCAATTGAGATTTATTCAGCTCTGTCTTTTCAGTCCACATCTTTATTTGAACTTCCTTTCTGGCCAAACTCACCATGTTTTAAATCTTTCTGTTGGACCCTTTGCTCTTGATTCTCAACATAGATCTGGCTAAAACCCACAACAATAGCCATGCCATTTCTTCAACATTAGAGTGCATTGAAATTTCTTCTGCCAGATTAGTCTACCACCCTTAATCTTGGTCTCAGGCAAAGTCTCTGGACATGAACAAAATGCATACAAACTTTTTGACAAGCTATAACACACATATGGGATCCAACAACCAGTGCAGTCCATCTTCCCAGCAGAAAACTTTTAAACCTGGGCTTTACCAGCAGGATTTCTGTCAGCATTCTGGTCTCCTGCGCTCTGATCAGAATCACCCATATGGAACAGCCTAAGGCATTCCAGCACTTCTCTTTCAGGTGTCATCTCAGAATTTTTCCAAACTCTTCCCACAAGACATTCCTAAAGGCTTTTGAGCCACATGGTCAGTATGGTCACAGCAATCATCCCAATCCTGGTGCCAAATTCTGTCATGGTTAC
The DNA here is from genome assembly GCA_004027295.1 of Dolichotis patagonum. Lineage (NCBI taxonomy): Eukaryota > Metazoa > Chordata > Mammalia > Rodentia > Caviidae > Dolichotis > Dolichotis patagonum. Next base: position 16,857 of record PVJX010024039.1, on the reverse strand, counting down.
TTTTCCCTTGTTAGTGGGAGAAAATGCCCAACACTCAAAATTAAGGAAGGAAAGGTTTACTTAGCTTACAGTTTATGGAGGTTTCAGTCCATAATCAGCTGTATCCAAGGCAGAGTGGCATGAAACAGGGTCAACACTTGCAGCAAAAGCAGCAAGAGCAACAATAGGGAAAACAAGCCTCTTTTCCTCCCTTATATTGTACACAGCCACCTCCCACTCTTAGGGCTGGTGTAGTACTCACAAAATCTTGCATTTCTCTTAAACAGGATGGGGATGTTTACAAAGTAAGAACCCTGGCTCCCTGCTGAGTCTCTTAGTTAAACTTCTAAAATTGACACAATTTATCAACCATGACACCTATCTTTATTTTTTGCTTGCCTAATTGCTCTAGCTAATGTTTCCAGAACTATATTGAATAGGAGTGGTGATAGTGGACATCTTTGTCTTGTTCTTGATTTTAGAGTAAAAGCTTTCAGTTTTTAACTATTTAATATGGCTCTGGCTGTTAGTTTGTCATAAATGGCTTTTATCATATTGAGGTAAAGACTGTCTATTCTTGACTTGGTGTAGCCTTGCTGTAGATTTTCTTTTGGTCATGGCTAATTGGAATTCTATATGCCTCACTTGTCTGTATGTGAAATTCTTTTCCCATGCTTGCAGAGTTTTCTGCTAGTAATTCTGTGAACATGTTGTTTAAATGTTGTTTGTGCTATCTACTGCTTTTTCATGGACTTCAATTAATCTTATGTTATTCTTATTTGCATCATTTAGGATATGCTGGATTGACTTTTCGTGGTCCCTTGCTTTATTTTAGAAATCTTTCTTTTAATGATCATTAATTACCATCTTGTCTCCTATATCTATCCTTGAGATGTATCTATTAACTTTCATTGCCTATATTTGGATTGAGTCTTTTATTTTGGGGGCTCTAATTTTTTGGGGGGGGGGTTTAAAATATAGTACAAATGTTAGTCCTCTGAGGACTAGCTGCCTGTTACATTTCACTGACTTGAATTAAGTACAGGACAGTGAAGGCAGACTATTAAACTTGCATCATTAGAAAGAGAAATTAGGAGTTTAGTTCTGGTAAAATGGCTTAATAGCATTGGTTGTTCTTTTGCTAGACAAAAGCTTTTAGTTTGCTGTACAGAAGCATTTTATATGATCTCGTTAGTTGATTCTCAGCATTGTTTCTTGTGCAGTTGAGGCTCTATTCAGAAAGTCGTTGCCTGTGCTTATAGCTTCAAGGGATTCACCTGTTTTACCTCCCAGAAGATTGTCTGTCTCTTTTTATATTTAGATCTTTGATCAATTTTGATTTTAATTTAGTATGTAGTGAGATATACCTGTTGTGTGGATACTCAAGTTTCCCAGCAGTATTTATTAAAGAGGCTATCTTTCTTCAGTGTATATTTTTGGCTCCTCTGTCAAATATCAAATAGCTAAATGTGCCTGTGGTTGTTTATGCATCCATTCTGTCATGTTGGACTATTTGCCTGTTTTTGTGCCAGTGCCATGCTATTTTTAACACCATACCTTTAGAATATAATTTCAAATCAAGGATTATGATGTTATCTGCTTTGATTTTGTTATATAGGTTTGGGTTTTGCTATTTTGTTTCTTCTGGCTCCATATAAACTCTAAGATTGTTTTCTCTAGGTCTGTCAGGAATCCCATTAAGTATTTTGATTTGGATTGCATTGAATTTGTATATCAGTTTGGGACGAATAGCAATTTGATTATATTGCTTCTGCATATCCCCTGCATATGTACACGGGTTACCTTTCCAATTTCCTTTTTCATTTCATTCTTTCAATTCCTTGGTTAGGCTAATATCTAAGTATTTAATTTTTTGATGATATTGTGAGTGGTACTGTTTTCCTAATTTCTTTTTCAATGAATCCATTATTAATGTATAGGAATGGTATCAACTTTTGTATATTTATTTTCTATCCTACTCCACTACTGAATTTGGTTATTAGTTCTAGGAGTCTTTTGGTGGAGATTTTTTGATCCTTATTTATATCTATATCTATGTCTGTATCTAAATATCTGTGTCTATATCTATATCTGTATCTATGTCTTTCTCTTACCTGCTTCTTGTGGCTAATGTTCCAAGGGTTATTTTGAACAGGAGTAGTGATAATAGAAATTCTTGTCCTATTCCTGATTTTAGAGGGAAAGTTTTTAATTTTTCCCAATTTAATATAATGTTGGCAGTATATTGGCTGTAAATAGCTTTTATCAGATTGAGATAAGGTCCTTCTATACCTATTTTCTTGAAGGTTTTACCATGAATGAAAGTTAGATTTTGTCAGATAGTTTTTCTGTGTCTATTGAGATGATCATATGATTTTTTCCTCTATTTAAGTGCTAAATTGCATTTAGTGTCTTATTTTTTAGTTTAATGCAATGCAAGTAGATATTAATAAACAAAATATAAAAAATGCTCTTCTACTTCTGTGAAAAAACAAGACTTTTTGACAAAATAGTTGGAGAATAACAGTGGTTAATTTAGTGTATACTGTAATCGTAGACAAATGATCAAAATATTTCTCATAGTACAAGTCATAGATCAAAAGTTCTCCCAATTTGCATGTGTTGAACCAAACTTGAATACCTGAAATGAAGCCTATTTGGTTGTGGTGTATGACAGTAATGGCAGAACTTTTAGAGCCTTCAGTAATCACAAACAGCTTACTGAACCACACATGGCATAGGTTTGCCTCCACTGGTGTGTGATGTTTTTGGCGTTTTGTTGCATTCTGTTTGCCAGCGTATTGTTAAGGATTTTTACATTAATGTTCATGAGGGAGATCAGCCTATGATTCTCTTTTTTGCTTGGATCCTTGTCTGATTTTGGAATTAGGATAATGTTGGCTTCTGAAAACGATTTTGGAAGTACTTTTTTCTCAAAAAGAGTTGTGGAGTATTGGTGTTAAATATTCCTTAAAGTTCTTGTAGAATTTGGTCATGAATCCATCAGGTCCTGAGCTATTTTTAGTTGGTAGGATTTTTTTCATTACTGCTACAATGTCATTACCTGTTATTAGATTTTTCAAAATTTTTAAGTTTTCTTTGTTTGGTTTTGGTAATCACATATATCTAAGAAAGCTCTCCATTTCTTTTGAGTGCTCCAATTTATTGACATATATGTTTGTGAAGTAATTGCTAATATTTTTCTGAATTTGAATGCTATCTATGATGAGTTTATTTTTTCATTTCTAATTGCATTGTTTTGTGTCTTTTCTTTCCTGTTTTTGGTAAGATTGGCTAATTTTTGTTTACTTTTTCAGAAAACTAGCTCTTTAATACATTGATTCTTTATATTATATTTTTATTTTATTCTCCATTTCATTGAGTTCCTCTCTCTTATTTTATAATTTCCTTCCTGATCTAGCTCTAGATTCAGATTTTTCTTGTCTTTCAAAGACCTTGGGATGCATCTTACATTATTTATTTGGGTTCACTCTGTTTTTCTGTGTGAACCTTCACAGCTATAAACTTCCCTTTCAGGACTGCTTTCCTTGCATCACATCAGTTCTGCTATGTTTTCCTGGCATTATTATTTAATTTTATGAACTATCTTATTTCCTCCTTAATTTCTTCTGTGATTGGTTATTATTTGAGTGTGTTGCTTAACTTCCACACATTTGCATACTTTTTGTGATTTCTTTTGATATTGATTTCTAGTTTCACTGTGCTGTGATCTGATAATATGCATGATAAAATTTTGATTTCTGTATTTAGATATGCTTTGTTAGCATGTATATGGTCTGTTTTGGAGAAAGTGCTATATGCTGCTGAAAAGAACATGTAATCTGTTGTTGTGTGGAACATTCTGTGTATATTTATTAGGTCCAGTTTTTTCAAGGTTCGGTTCAACTCTGTTATTTCTTTGTTGGATTCTTTTATTTTTGTTTAAGTAATCTGTCTGTTTGTGATACTGGGGTATTGAGGTTCCCCATTATAATTATATTGATGTTTATGTGATTGTCTTTGCCTATTACAGTTGTGTAATGATGTTGGTTACACTGTGATTTGGTGCATTTGTTTACAGATGTTATCTCTTGTTGAATAGTTACATTAATCAATACATAATGTTGTTCTTTGCCTCTTTTGATCAGCTGTGGTGTGAAATCTACTTTGTCTTAGAAAAGATAAGTACTCCTGCTCATTTGGGTGTTTTTAATACATGGAATATGGTTTTCTGCCCTTTGATTTTTAGTCTATGGATTTCTTTTTGTTGTAAATATGTTTCTTGTATTCAGTATACTGTTGGATTTTGTTTCTTGATCCACCTTGCGAATTAGTGTCTTTTAATTATTGAGTTGAGACTATTTACATTAATAGTTATTATTCATAGATACTGATTTATTCTTCCTCTAGTTAATTGCTAACCCAACACAGTATATTCATATTATTAGACCTGTTCACTGTCTCCTTGTAGAATGTCTCTGGTGAATCTTTGGGTGTTGATTTGTTGGTCATAAACTTCTTAAGTTCTCCTTATAATGAAAATATCTTATTTCTCAATGTATTTTGAAAGGTAATTTTGCAGGATATACCAGTCTGGGTTGAAAGTTATTTTCTTTAAAGCTTGAAACACTTCATTCTGTGCTCTTTTTACCTTTAAGTTTTGGGTTGAAAATTCTTATGTAATTCTGATGGGGTTTCCCTTATATGTGATTTATTACTTTTCTCTAGCAGCCATTTGAGATTCTGTTCTTGTGTTGGATTTCTGGTATTTTAATTATCATGTGGCATGTTATTTTCTGACCATGGCTTTTTGGGGTTTTATGTGTACCACTTATCTGTATGTTAAAGGTTTTTCCATGTCTTGAAATTTTTCTACTATTATTTCTGTAAACAGGTTATTATGCTTGTTGTGCTATCTTCTGATTTTTTCATTAATTCTACTTATATTTGTTTTCTTTGACTTATATTTGTTTGTCTTATATTTGTTTTCTTTGAGTCAGTTAGCAGATGATCAATCTAGTTTTCATGTTTCTTTTTGTTATTAAGTTATCTCTCATTCGCTGATCATTACCCACAGTCCTGTTTTATAGATCTGACACTTTGTCTTCCCATTGGTCACCACTGCTACCTATACTTTAAATCATATTTTTGATCTCCCAATTTTCTATTTGGAACTTTTTTATGGACTTCCATTCTTTTCTATGTGGGAATTCATGTTTTGCATGTCTTTCTCCACTAGATTTCATTCTTTTCTATATGGGAATTCATGTTTTGCATGTCTGTCTCCACTGGATTCCATTCTTTTCTATGTAGGAATTTATGTTTTGCATGTCTTTCTTTACTAGATTTTTTTATTTTAATGAGAATAAAACCAAGCAAAATGAAACAGAATAAGGCCAATCAAAACAAACCAGTGTAAGTGACACAAGACTTCAAGACAATGGGAAATCAACAATGGCTACCTTAATGCCTCTTGTTGTCTTCAAAATAGCTGCCCATACCTTCAGATATAGTAAAAATCAAACAAAACAGAACAGAATAGAACCAATAAAAACAAAACAATGAGTGCAATAAATGACTTCAAAACCAGATAATAGTAAGCCCAAGATGGGCTACCATGATATAGCTTGTTATATTTGAAACAGCTGCCCATGCTATCAGATACAATACAAACAAAACAAAACAGACTAAAACACAACCCAAATAACAATGAAAATGATACAGGACTTCAAAACAAAACAATAAGGAATTAAGAATGGCTACCACCTTCAGTAGGAGATCCTCCATAGATGCTACTTTGTGTATTGTTATCCTATGAATATATTATCAGACTACCAGCTTTAGACCTGCAAACTCAGTGAAACTCTAAACACTACAAGCGTTAAATTGTATTTTACCTCAACAGCTATCATCACAGCCTGTGTTTCTCTGGATCAGGCGTCACTTACAGTGTGTGGGGGGGAGGCTGGCTCTTCCTGTTTCCCAGCCCGCATGCTGGAAAGAGCTGACAACTGGCTCTCCCCATAGTGGGCTGCACATGGTGCTGATTTGCAGGGAGGGCTTGCTTCTTGGTCACTTCTTGTTCTTTTCCGTTGCAGTCCACAAATGGCACTGACTCATGGGAAAATGCTGGTGTCTGGCTGTCCCTCAGTGGTCTGCACATGGTGTCAGTTCACAAGGAGGACCTGCTTCTTGCTGTCTTCTTGTTCTCTTCCCCTACAGTCAGCGAATTGCACTGACTTGCAGGGAAAGGCTGGTGTCTGGATGTTCCCTCAGCAGTCTGCACATGGTGCTGATTCCCCTCCACTACGTTTTTATTAGTGTCTTTTTTTAACTCATTGATCATTTGTTTCATTAGGGTCATTATCTGATTAGTTATATTATCTTTACATTGAGCAAGGACCTTACTAAACTGATTTACCTCCATTGATACCCTTTCAGAACTTTCTGCTGTATGGTTTATAATTTCCTCCTTCTTGATGCAGCCCGAAGCAGTTTTGGGAGAGTTGGGAAACTTTTTTCAAATTTTATTTTATTTTAAAGAGATTTAAAAAACACAGAAAATTCAAGAAGCAAACAAACAAAAAGAATAACAACAAAAGCAAAATGAGGTAGACAATAATAACAACAACAAATGTTAGTGATATAAGATTTCAAACCAAGATGATAGGAATTTAACAGTGGTCACTCAAGTTACCAGATACTGGCATTCAAAATCAATCAAACAGTGTAATTTCCCTTTGGAAAGTTTCTTTTCCTTTTATTCTATGTAACTTTTTAATCTTACTTACACTTTCAGTTTCTTACACTAACGAGACAATATAATGTTTACATGTGCAAGTCTGATTTATTTTCACTTATGAGTATGGTTTCTAATTGCATCCATTTATCTATAAAAGTCTCTAGTTTGTTGTTCTTTATGGCTGAATAGTATTCCATTTTATAAAAATATCACATATTTTTATCCATTCCTCAGTTTATGGGCATTTGAGTTGTTTCCAAGGTATGGCTATTACAAATTGCACAACTATAATCATGAGTGCACATATGTCACTGTGATATGATGTTTTCAATTCTTCTGGGAAAATTTGCAGGAAGGAAATAGTGGGTCAAATTAAATCTTTAATCCTAGTTTTTTGAGTAATCTCCATACTGATTTCCACAGTGGTTGTACGAGGCTACACTCCCACCAACAATGGAAAAGGATTCCTTTTTCCCCACAGCCCCATCAGCATTTGTTATTGGTCAAATTCTTGATGTTAGCCCATTCTTTCTGAGGTGAGATGATATCTTAGGATTGTTTTAATTTGCATTTCTTGAATGACCAATGATACTGAAAATTTTTAATGTATTTATTTGCCATTTGTATTTCTTCATCTGAGAATTGTGTATTCATCTCAGATGCCCATTTGTGGATTGGGTTAGTTGGGAATTTTTGGAGGCATTTATGTTGCCTTGTCTTTTCATTTTTTCCTTCCTTCCTTCCTTCCTTCCTTCCTTCCTTCCTTCCTTCCTTCCTTCCTTCCTTCTTTTTCTTGTGTTAGATTTTACAGCTTCTTTGGTACAGTGCCCTATTCTTCCAGAGTGAGTTGCAACATTATTCATGACTAAGCAACCTAGATCTTGGCAAAGAAAACCAATTAACAACAATAACACATTGGTTATAGTAGTTAATCAGTGACAGCAGTGGTGTCAAATTTCAACTGGATATTGACAAACCCTAAGAACCATTCATCAACTGCCCTTAATCAAAACAAAGAGGTCTATGATTTTAGTGAAGACACTTAGGCTGCACATTTATTGACCTTTAGTAATTCAGACCACTAATTCCTGCTGAATGTAAGTCAGGGTGCAAGAACTCAAGCATTATCATTGGACTAAATCCCACCTCCTTTAGGACAAGCCCTTCTAAGATTACACCCATTAACCTTGGCTTCTCACAGCAGAATACAGGCCCTGTGATCTTCCTAGCTCAGCTAGGGTTTCCTGGGAGATCCTAGGATATCTCTATTCAGTTCTAGCCCTCTCCAACCCTGTCACCTAAGGCTGCCTCTCACCCAGTCTCTGTGGTAGGTTCACATTTCAGAACCCAGGAAAGGAGCTGGCTAGGATATGGAATTTATTCACTCTCTTCCTTTCCCATGCAGGTCCTGTGGGGCCAAGGTTGTTGGAGGTGACTGCAGTGAGGTGTAGAGTACGTGAGTCCTCTCTCTCCCTGCCTCCCATGCGGATTGCATATTCCACAGTTAAGGAGTTTATGTTCAGTCTTAGAGCAATTTAGATATTAAATCTTTGTAGCTGTCTGCTTAATGGCATGAGGCATGTGTGAGCTGAGATAATTTCCACAGTGACAGGCTACACAGAGTGCATGCTCTGAGAATAAGGCTTTAAGAGGCTGTTAACACCCAGAAAGTTGTTACTCAGATATCCTCCACTATGGGTCTTGCAGACATGAATTAATCTAATCTGAAGTCACATCGCTTTTTTCTCCACCTTTTCTGCTGATGTTTTCATGCTAATGATCTTGACATTCATTTAGCCATTGAAGGCAGATACTTATGAAGCTAGAAAGAGGAAGGACTCTGCCCGTTCTCTTAGCCTTTTCCCCACATCCAATTGTTTCTGAAGTCATGTGGGTTTTTCCTTTCTGTTTTCTTTTCATTGAACCTGGCAGAAGCTTTTTCAGCTTTCGTGTCTCTCCTTCAGCAGAATTCCTTCATTTCTCTATAGTGGAAAACACAACTATTATGCCTTGTGTCTAGATGTTCCTGCAAAGCTTCATGCCTAGAGGGAACTTTTAAGAGGTGATTGGATCTAAAGTGTGTGGTTCTGGAATCAAGAGTGTATGAGTATTAAATTGATGCACTGATTGATATGGCATAGTTCTGGCTAGGGCTAAGGGTGTGAGTGATACTTCTGCCCTAGGGCAGGTAGCCTGTATAGAACATAAGGGACAGAAAGAGGAGCTAATATGCTTGTGGGTTATTTCTCCTGCCATGTACCACTCTTCCCTGGAGCCAGCTACCTGTGAACTAAAACCTCTTCAAGCTGTGAACTAAATAAACCTTTTCTCATTTAACTTTGGGTATTGTGTAGTTTGTCTCAAGCTTCAAAAGAGAAGGAACTAAGATAGCACAATAGGGATAATCAGGATGCACTTTAACTTTCCTTGGTCTTCTAGAACCAGACCATATTTTATCAATACCTTCAGACATATAAACAGGACTTCATAGAAAGAGATCGTGACATAGGTATATACTTTTATATTTAGGAGTCTGCCTAGAGTCCTTTGTGCTAAGCTCTAGTTATGTTACCAAATATGTGAATACCATGGTAACCACTCATTCCACAAAATGCACCATGAATCTTATTCTCTCTGCATTCTCCCTCCTTCTTGCATCTTCATTATTCTTATTAATTTCTATCTTACCATAGTGATTTTTTGAGCCATTCTTAGCAAGTTTATTCAACTCCAGCAAATATAGACATCCAGAAACATGTAAATATTTACGTGCTGAGATGCACACGTATACATCTCTTTCATTCATTTTATTTTGCTCATACTGTATCATCATGAATTCTGCACTACTTGCTTTTCAGCATAGAGAAATGATAGTTATAAGCACATAGACTTAATGAGGTCACCTCAGGTCAGATTTTTATCATTATGAATTCAGATGAAATTTTACCTCTTTGGTTGAACAAACAGGACATCTCTGTTGTACAGATGGTCTACGTGTCTTTAGCTTTTATTTCTTTTTCTGTTTTCGATGATAAGTTAGTTCTCCTTTTTTCTGTCTTTTTTAGGGCAGTCTAGGGAGATGAAAGTGTGATAGCCAATATCTGAGGACTAAATGTACTTTTTAATAGAGTCAGAATTAATATATCCCACTGGGATGCAGAAATTCTCTTTCTGTATTTTCTAGTGAAGCAAATATTATTAGGTGAATTACTTCAGTAAAGAAAGTTGTCTCTAAACATTTAGCTCTCAGTATTTCTCAGACTCCTTAAGATTCTTTTCTAATATTTTATGTCATTTGTAAAGGGAACATTTTCTTTTATGATGTCTCCAAATGCCACTTTCAGGATGCTACATCATTATATTGTCAGTGAGATATTTTTTCAATGAAAGTTTCTCAATTATTGTAGTACTTTTATTTTCTTCTTCCTTCAATGAAGCAATGTGCCTCAGTCCTGAGGCACATTTCTTTCTGCTCATTAGTGAATATAAGCAAGAGTTTAGGAACTCCTGTGTATCAAATATTATAATTTTATGTTTTGTGAAAAGAGCAGTCATTTAGAGGGGTAAGCATTGCTGAAGTCATTTATGTGATTGGTGTGACACCAGACATTAGGGAGAGATCTGATGCACTGCACGCTGTGTAAACCTTAAATTTTAGAATCACAAAAGTTCAGCAGGATGCAGAATATGCAGTCCTGAGTTTTTCAGATTAAGAAGTTTAGGAAGTACACTTGCGTGCATACACACACACACACACACACACACACACATACACAAAGTCAAAGGATTGCTTGAAATGATATGGTTTGAAATGCAAATGCTAGCAGAAGTGGAGGTAGGCAAGTGAATGGAGGTGATTGCCTTGGGAAATAATGTGGAGGAAAGACAGTCACAGGTCCACCAGGAATCAAGAAGGCATCTCCCAGGAGCTATATCCCTGCCTTAGGAGTTTGGCCAGTGTCCTATAGGCATGTCTCCATCCTTGAGTATACCTCAGAAACACCCCTTGAAATTCAACAACAAAGTACATTGTTGACATAGGATTGGTTCTGTGCTCTACTTTATTACTTATTAATTCACATTCACAGAGTCTATCTTTAACCCCAAATAAGAGCCAATGATTTAGCACCACAGAGGATGTGGCTTCCCTGTGTGTGCAAGACCCAGGAGAAATGGAAATGAGGTGTGAGAGCTGTCAACATGCAATTTAGTAGAAGCCTTGGATATGAACGAAATTATCTAAGGACAGAGAATTGTGAGTTGTGAGAAGAAAGGAAAACACCATTATCATTTGAATAGAAGCCACTGAAGCTTTATTGTGTGGAATCTGAGAGGGAGGAGAGGACAGTCCCATCCTGCTGACACAGCCTGACTCCTCAGCCCTACTCTAAAATGCCTTTATTCTAATCCAAATTTAGTTTCATATAGCATTTATCATTTGTTACAACACTATATAATTTAATTTTGAGTTATTTTATTGGATTTTTAATACATTTTATATCTTCCTGGCCCCTTGTCCTTTATTAGAACTTAAGCTCTTTGAGCACAGGTATCTTTGTTGGTATATCCTCAGTAGGTAGAAGAGTGTCTGGTACTTTATAAATTCTTAGTAATAGTTATTTGACAAATGAGAAAAATAGCTGTGTTTCCAGAGATCTGCCTTAGACTTAATGCTTGTGGCTTTTCCTGAAATTTGTATGTTCAAATCACAACCCACAATGTGCTAGTATTAGGAAGTGTGGCCTGCTAGGTGATTAGGTCCTATAGGTCCTTATGAATGAGATTCAGGGTCCATTTAATAGAGACCTCAGAGAGCTCTCTCACCCATTCCACCACATAATGGATTGTGTTCTCTATCTAGACACCTCCAAAGCCTCATGAGCTCAGATGTGGGACCCTGGAGAGGTGTTTGGATAGGGAGGCCTGGTATTCATCAGATTAGTCCACTGATGAGTATATGGCTAAATGTCATTTTGGAAGGTAAAGCCTGCTGGCAGAGGTGGGTCACTGAGGCATGTCCTGGAAGGGTGTATCTTCTTCCCTTTTTTCTGCATCTTGCTGCCATGCCATGAAGGTGTTTCTTCTTGGTACGCCCTTCTGCCATGCTTCCTGCCTTAGAGCCAGATGCTCATGGGCTGAAACCTCTAGAAACTTTGGGCCAAAACAAATCTTTCCTCCTTTAAATTGATGTCAAGTTTCATATTTCAGTAATAAGAAACTAAGGCATTAGGACTAATGGAGATGGCAGCTATCAGTGAAGTGGGTGTGCAGCAGACACTGACTCTAATGGAATTTTTAGCCTCTAGAACTGTGTCAAACAAATTTCTATTGTTTATGAGCTGCCCAATCACTGTATTATGTTATAAAAGCAAGCTTATAATGAAGTTGTACACAGTCTTGGTCAATGGTATACAAAACTACAGGGAAGTCACACAAAACAAATGAGGCAGTTAGTGATCCAGTTATATCCTGGAGAGCAGTCATTTAAATCACAAGATGGCGTCAGAAGTTAGACAGCAGAAGAGCTAAGGAATGAGTGATAGGTGACAAAGTGAAGAGGGATAATAGGAATTGCTCTTTCAAGAGATTGTGGAAAGAAAGGAAGAGTGGTACTTACAGGAGAATGGGATGGGGTCAAGTCCCAAGATCTCACTCACATTATTTATTATCATTATTGTGTTTTTGAATAGTTGAATTCACAGTAGTTGTACCTGAAGGACAATGAGAGACAGTGCCATATTCCATGCAAGTGGTAAAGGTGTCAGCTTTGCACTTTGGGAAGGTCACTTTGGGATCTGTGGAGAAGGTAGCCTGGAGCAGAGAAGGCTGTAGTCAGGAGCCCAGCTGTCTCTGTGATCTCAGAAAGGATGGGTGCACTCACATTTTGTCACTTTCCTGGGTTTTTTCATCTCTAGCTACAAGCAACCACCCATTCCTTCTCTTTACCCAGCTTTCTAATTCCACACTTTAGAATTTTCTCTGAGATCAGCTCCTAACTTTAGACGTAACCCAGCTGTTCTGGGAAGGTATTGCCTCTCCTGCTGTCCTCTCAGGCTGTATTAAGACACGTTTGCAGCACATAACGATTACATTTCAAACGAGGAGTTGGTTCATGTACCTACCTACATTCTAGTTCTTTTGATGTCCTCTTACCCTCCTTTTCCTCCCCCTTCTCCAAGTCCCCCTTTTCTGCACTCTATCTACTCTGTGTCTGTCTCCACAGTTTATTATATATAAAGGAATTATTTAAACTGTCAAATAAAAGCCTCATCCAGATTTAATAAAGACAGGCTTTGTGTGGAAGTATTATAAGACAAGGAAGAGAACTGTTGCAATACAGAGAAAGCTTCTACTACCCTCACTTAAGATCTGAAATCATCTCAGAGGTTAGGCAGAAAAATGCCTTCTTTTCTTTCATAGGGAAGAATGAACATTCTAGAAAGTACTTTGTGAGGAGGTGGGATACATGGGATGAGAGTGGAGGTGGCTCAGATCTGAAGGTAGACTGAGCACGATTTGTCCTGCGGCCAGCATGTTCTTGGAGGAGTTCATACTGAGGGTGGGTTAAAGTTCAGAAATCCAGGGGAAAGAGGGAAAGCTCACCAAAGCTGGGTTAACAGATGATGTGGTAGTCAGCTTTCCATTACTGTGATAGATGCCTGAGACTTATACAGAGCAAATTTTCTTTTAGTTCACAGTTTTAGAGGTTTGAATCTAGGACTGGTGGGATCTTTGGCAAGGCAGAGCATCATGGCAGAAGTGTGTAGGAGAGCAAAGCTGTTTAGCTCATGGCCAGGACACAAAAAGAAAGAAAAGAGAAGAGATACAGGTCCCCCAGTCCCCTTCAAGGCTTTCCCTCAAAGACCAAGTCTCACCTCTTAAAGTTTCTAACTTCTCTTCATAGTGTCAATCCAAAAATTAAACTTTTAGCACATTACCTTTGGAGTATATTTAAGAGCCAAACTATAGTGGGATGGGGATTTCATTAATAAGTTTTGAGGCAAAGAGTGGGAATTTGGAGGGTCTTTGTATGGCCTTGTCACAGGTACCAAGGTGACTATGTCTTGCCTAAGTCATATGGAGAAGGGTATTTCTTTTCAGTAATCATTTCCTGAAACATAGAAAGCTGGGTGGGTAGGTGAGAGTGAAGGACTGTTTCATTATTTCTGTCTTTTGGGGCCATAAGGCTCAGATAAAATTCAACAGTGAAGCTGAGGCCTCCTTATCTTCCATACCCCGTGGGTATGTTGTAGGTTGTCTCAGTTAATTTTCTCATTGCTGAGAGAAAATACCTGACGTCCAAGGTTAAGCAAGGAAAGGACTATTTTAGCTCCAGCTAGAGGTTTTAGTCTGTAGTCCACTGGCTCCAAGGCAAGGTGGCATGGCAGGGGAGAAAAGTAAAGACAGTCCATGGCAGGGCAGGCAGGAGCAGCAAGGCCTCCTTTCCCTTTAGGTTCTATCCAGGTCTTGAGCCTATAGCTTGGTGACACATCCAGAATTATGATAAACCCCAATCAGTGATTAATTTAGTTATCATGCAGCCTTAATCTATAGTCATACACCTTAGATCCAGCTACCTCTGAAAGGCCTTGCCTATGAGTATATGACAGTTTGTAAGGGACATCCATATATAAGTCCTACAAGTAGGTAGTTATCACCAGTGACTTCCATTTGTCAATCTTAAAGGACTTTCTAGAAACTATGCCTGTCCTAGTTCCTTCCCTCATTTCTGGGGCAAAATACTTAATACCTATAATTTAAAGGAGAGGTTCTTTTTGGCTTATCAGACCATAGTCAGCTGGCTCCCAGGCAGGAAGTCATGGCAGAGGGGAATTGATCACGGCACAACAGACCAGCGGCACAGAGAATGAAAATAGGAGCTGTTGAGATAAACCCTTCCAAGTCACACCTCCAGTGAAATATTTCTTCTGCAAGATCCTAACAGCAAGCTGGAAATAAGCCCCAATAATTCAATCTCCTTCCAAAAGCCCAGCATAGGAGTGGATGAAGGTATTGGGTGACCTCTAGATATAAACCATAACCATTCTGTTTTGAAAGATTCCCTTCTCCTTTCTGATGATATGGTGTTACTCCCACTTATTTGATCACTCTTTCTCTTTATTCCCACTTTCTCCACCTGATTCCTACATATCAGAAATTCTCAAAGATCAAAGTTCTCTGCCTCTCTTTGTAGCTCTCTTTGTCTTTTATACTGGCCACAAAATCACCCTCAGGGCTGGGTGAGCTTCTCTAAATGGATCATCCTTAGCCCAGATCACTTGTGAACTCCAGATTTACAATTCGGTTCGTGTTTTGATGCCTCCACACAAAGATACGTGAAAATTAACCTATGAAAATGTAGACATCTGATCTCCTTCACCAAAAATCTTCCTGCTAAGCAGGTCTCCATTTCTCTAAGTGACATTTCCAGCTACCTTCTTGCCTGTGCTGCATCCCTTGCTGACTAATGTTTATGCTACCTTCTTAGCTCAGCTTCAACTACCATGTTCCCAAAGAAATCTTCCTTGACTCACCAACCCCAATGGCTAAAATTTATATTTCCTCTTATTTTCTGTTTCCTCAATGTACTTTTTAATTGTATGCATTTGTTTTGTTTATTATCTCATGTCCATTTAGACTCTAAGTTCTATAAATGTAGGGCCTCTCATCTACTCCACTGCCTGGGAAAGAGCGGGTGTTGGGTGCATAGATGTAGAAGGAGATAAGGGAAAGAGAGAGGAAGGACTATTTTTGAGATAGGTCAGCATAGGAGATGAAACATTTTTAAAAATAAGTTTTAAAGTTTAGAACAGTTTTAGATTTACATAATTATTGTAAAGATGGTAGAGAGAATTCTGTATACCTTGCACAGTTTTCTCTATTGTGAACATCTTGCATTAGTGTTTAATATATTTATCTCAACTGATAGACCAGTACTGATACACTTTTGTTAACTGAAGTGCATACTTTTTTCCTAAAAATCCTTTGTTCTAGGGTCTCTTCAAGGGCACAGTTTTACTTTTAGTAGTCATGCGTCTTTAGGTTCCTATTGGCCATCACTCTTTCTCAAATTATCCTACTTTTTCTTGGGGTTGGCAGTTTTAAGGATTATTGGTTAAGTGTTTTATACATTTTGCCTCAATTTAGATTTGTCTGACACTTTCTTAATGTGTAGATAATATTAATGTGATTTTTTTTGTGGAGGAAGATTACAGATGTAAAATGTCATTCTCATCATAGCCTATCAAGGTTACATACACTGTTTATGTTAATCTTTATTCCCTGTCTTGAGAGAGTGTTTGTCAGAGTTCTTCACTGTGAAGTTACGTTTTCCTTTTTCCCTCCCTTTAATATATTGTACATACCTTGGTTTGTGAGTGTAGTTTGTTCTGGAAACATACTTGTAATCCAAAGCCTTTACATATCAGAGGAAGTTTATCCAGAAGAAATAATGGAAACTCAGATTCATTCCACTACCCCAAAAAATTCAGATAAAATATTACAATACTGTAATATAGCACAAAATAATAAAGAAAGTGCAAAATATAAAGAAAAATAAGCACATTATCCTGTACTTACTTTGAAAACCTTCGTGCCTGGTTGTTGTGTAGGATGACATTCATAATCACGAAGAGAATCACTGCTATCTGTTGGAATCTATTTCTTTTCACGTAACTTCTTTTTTTAAAATTTTATTTAAAAAGAAATCAAAGCAAAACAAAACAGAAAAAAGGGTAGCAACAATACAGAATTCCAAGGAAAAAAGAAAATAACAAAAAAAAACCCACTAAGAAATCATTACTTGATAACTTACATACTGTCATCTAGGAAATAGTTGTTCAAGTTACAAAATTAAAACATACAAAGTTCATATTCAAACAATGAGTCACGCGACTTCTTTAATAAGAAACCTATTCAGAGAAACTTGCTTTTCCCTCTTTTTTTTTTTTATTTGAAAGAGAATAAAACAAAAGGGGGCAGTACAGAGCAGATCAGAACAGGACAACATAGGCAACACAGTACTTTACATTAAGTCAACTGGACATCAACAGTATCTAACACCATATCTCTTACTCTGCTATAGTTGAGCATAGTTTCAAATACAATAATATCAAACATAACACAATAGTATAAAG
>PVJX010024038.1:0-28611 GCA_004027295.1 Dolichotis patagonum | reverse complement strand
TGGTGTCTGCCTGTCCACTGCTTTTGGTAATCAGGGCGAGTCCCTCAGTCATTTCTGCTTTCCTTCCCCTTCCTCCAGCAAAGTAGTGCAACTGGTGCTTGTTACCCATGTATGTCAGTGGGGTGTGGTGAGGGTAACCTTACAAAAATGAGGTTCTTGGCAAATATAAAAAACCCCAACGATAGTCACGTTGCCACTCCTGGTAAACTGGAGACTAGGTTGGACAATTTGCAACTCTGCAAATGCCTATCATTCGGTGGTTTACAAGTCTGGAATGTTAGGGCCGGAAGAAATTCCTAGAGGTTACCTAGCGTGAACCCCATGGTTACAGCTGGGAAGGCAGATTCAGAGTGGTGCAGGGCTTTGATGGAGTCCCACGGAATTAGACGCAGGCAGAGGTTAGAGCCCAGGACGCCTGACTCCTGCCGTGGACTTGAGTCTTCCTCTTTGGCCCCGGACGCCCTGGTGCCACTTGGAAGGATTCTGATGGCCGTCCACAGGTGTGAGTGGACTTGGGGGACGGTGCCGGGGGCTCCGCCAGCTTGGACACACACCATCGCCTTTCAGCTGAGCAGCTCCACTGAGACACACCCGGGCGAGTCAGACAAGCCAGGTGGGCAATTGCCTGGGGCGCCCGGGGAGGTGGTGGGCATCGTGGTGCACTGAGTACCCAGGGAGGTTTGGCACATTATCGTTTCCAGCATCCAGAGTGTGAAGGACCAAACCCCAGCGGAGAGACTGAGGTGACCTAGACGCAAAGGTTCTCTGCTTCGACAGAGTTGACGTGCATGAAAGCAAATAAAAAGCACAAACAGGCAAGAAGGCTTCCGAGAGTGACACATGCTGGGAAGTCACTAAAGCTGGGCAAAATTCTAGACTCATGGGACCCCTGGGGGGATGGAGTCTGAGCTGCCACTCCAGCCGGGCGCTGGGAGGGTGGGTCAGCAGCGGCGAAACCCCTACAGAGGCCCGGGAAGTGCGGAGGCCTTGACATTGGCAGGTAATTTGGTGAGTTTTTAGTAGGCACAGGCTGCTGTAGCAAAATACTATTGACCTAGAGGACTGAACCGTAGACATTCCTTCTAGTTCTGGATGAGGCTGTTACCGTACCAAACTCTGGCGAAGGCCCGCGCTCCGGTTCACAGACAGACGCTTGTTGTGGTTTCCCGTGGCGGAGAAAGGAAACTGTCGTGCTGCGCACCTGCGTTTGGGGCTGCTGATCCCACGCACGAGGACTCCATCTTCATGATCTAATTCTATCCCAAAGGCCACTCCTTCACATACGTTGTGTTGGGGGTTAAGTCTCAATATATGAAATTTAGGGCAGTGCAATCATTCAATTCATCAGTGAGTCTGGAAAATCGAAAGAAGCTATGCTGGCTGCGTGGTGCACATTAGTAACCCCAGCACTCCGGGAGCCCGAGGTGGGAGGGTCAAGAGTCTTCACAACTTAGCGGGACCCCACTTCAAAATTTAAAACATGAAAAGGACTGGGGATGTAGGTCAGAGGGGCTGCCCTGGGTTCAATCAGTACCACTGCCACAATCACACAACAGCAAGAGAAAGAAAGAAAGAAAGAAAGGAAGAAAGAAAGAAAGAAAGGAAGAAAGAAAGAAAGAAAGAAGGAAAGAAAGAAGAAAGAGAGAGAAAGGGGAAAAAGAAGAGAGCTAGTGGCACTGGAACATGAGGACCCAGGGAGAGAGTGCTAAGCTCTGAGACAGAAAAGGATACCTTGGTCATTTTGGGTTGTTGTGAGGGCTTTGGATTTTCTTCTAAATGCAATGAGAAGTGAGTGATGGATTTGAAGTGTGTGTGTATAGAGGATGTGTTATGTAACAGGAGAAGTTTTATGTTTTAAAAAACACTTCAGTTTATTTTTCTTTTTGGTGAAAACAAAATAATGAACTTAGAGATCAGAAAAAGCATGCAGGTATAATTGCAACTGGAAATGTCTAGAAGAGTAGAGATAAAAGGAGTGAATTTAAAGTCAATTTGAAGATGGATCTGTTATAATTTATTATAGTATTGCATGTGAAACAGGAGGGATGAGGTAAAGAGAGGAAGAAAAAGTGATGTCTAAATGGCTCTGAGGGCCATGGAGTTGGTGGGGATACAGGGAAGGTATCCAGGGGTGCATGGTGATCATAAGGAAAGTTAAGGGGAATTAAGACTTGGAGCATTTTAGGGTTAAAAAGATGAAGGCTTTCCTGGTGGAATTGTTAGACACAGAACTGAGGTAATTACAGCTTCGAGTCCAGCGCTGAGGTCAGTGGTGAAGATGCAAATGTGATAGACTTGTACACGGATGGTGTTTAAAACCGGGGAGATAGAAACGCTCCCTCACCAAAGCAAAACTGCGGCTGGAGGTCCGTGGAGCTGGGAGGAGTCCTGGGACACTCGAGCTTGGTAAGTTTGAACTAGAGGTGGCACGATATGCAGAAAAAGAGACTAAGACGTGGTTTACAGAAGTGAAAGATCAAAATGAGAAGTCACAAAAACTAAGTTGCATTCGAAGGAAGATCAGGTGACAATAGCATCTAATCTTGCTAGGGGTTTGAATCATAAATAAATACAAGTTTCAAACCGATTTGCAAGTGTGGTGGACGTGGTGATGTTTACGAGTCCTTTGCTAAGACAAGAGTGTCTAGGAAAGGTGTGACATGAGGGAAGGCTAGGACTGTACATAAGCCAGTCAGCAATGTGCCCTGCAGAGGAGCGGAGATGGGGCACGCCCAGGCCAAGGGAGGCTTTGTGAGCCAGAGGGAGGGGTAGAAACGGACACAGTGGAGAGTAAGGAGCACGTTCAGTGGAGAGGGCCACGGTGACTCTGGGTGGGTGGTCAGCCAGTGAACCGGCTCCATGAGAACGTGAAGGGTTGCACGATCTCAAGTACAGCGCAGAGGCGTAGAGGGAGGCACACTTTGTCTTCACGCAGGGCAAGTCGGAGGCCCTGAGCACAGAGCTGGGAGGACCTGGGTTTGCAGGTGCTAAGCTGAGGCAGTTTTTCTTCAGTTTCTTCCACTGTCTTAGCCAAGTAAGAGACAGCAGCACTGGCCGACAATGTGTGCTTCTGTGTTGAGGCAGCAGTGGTGTCAGAGGCTCAAGGAGAGAGGAGGCGTTAGAACTCCCCTCAGCGGGTAAGGGGTGAACATGTCAGAGAAATCTGCTTGCATTGTTGAAAGATGCTTTGAGTTTTCTGGTTATCAGTGGTAGTTTTTGACTTTGTGTGTTTCCCCCTAGTAAAGTTCAGCTTTTTGGAGAAAAACAAAGGACAAGGAGATGATTTGATAATTTCCGAGGTTGGAATTCACCCAAAGGAACACAATAGAGGAAGGGGGGCAAAGGTGGCAAGTGCGCGGTAGACTGTGGGTCTACACAGGGCTTGGGGAAGAGCTTCACCCCGAGAACGTCGCAGAATGTGAATGACGGGTAGAGAGAAAGGCAAGCATGGTGGAGTTTGTATATGAGGCTAAGGGATTGGAGAATAATACAATGATAAAGTACAATTCAATGAAGAATGTATGCTGGCTCACATATTGTGTATGTGTCTAGGTGTCTCTCTGTCTACCCTATTGACTGTCTGTCCATATCATCGGTCATCTCATAAAGACTCTGCAGGGGAAGGCGCGGTGGCGAAGTTTTGAAGGCAGGCGCGTATTTGATAAAAAGGAAGAGATGAGACTCTGTGAGTTGGTGACTGGGATGTGGAGTGAGGAGAGAGACTCTGTGTGACCAAAGAGCCAGCCATCTGGGGGATTCAGTTCTGGGCTGGTTTAAATCACCTGCGCCTTGCCATGCCCTGAAATAGTATCTGGAAAAAGGTGTAAAGAAAGAAGTGGGACCTCGGTATTTTCAATAAACAATGTGGGGAGACTGGAATATTGGCAGAGAGCAGTAAACAAATACCTTTATCATGGTCCTTAACAATGAGGACAGCAAGAGAGGCTTAGCAGGCAATGAAGGCCCCAGGCAGCAAAGAAGAATCTGTGTAGAGATAAAACAAAAGCGATCTATAGCACATTTATGTATGATCGTGTCAAAGAAAGAGCACCTCGTTTCCAGTGTATTTAAATAACTAAAGTGGAATTCTGTGCTTAACAAAGATCCTCCCACTACAAAGAATTTAGCAAGCAGCATTTTCAGGGGATGCCCTTAAATCATGCTTTAAATGAGACATAAATGCATTCTAATTTCCTGAGATATAAATGCCATTAGTGCGATGAACTCCAAAGGTAATGAGTTCATTAAAATATTAAGTGAGATTATTTCATGTCATGTGCTGCTTTCTATTGGCACCAGCCAGTATTTTCCCAGTTTTAAACCATATCTAATATCAGCCCCCTCTTATATGCTACACATTGTTTCTTAATAACAGCACTGACCCACCTGTGATTAGAGTGGCTACCTTTGAAATAGGCCAGTGATTACGTGTAATGAATACTGTCTCCTGTACTATGTAGTCCGTGTATCTGCTTCTCACTGCAGGAAGGAGGGAGATTCTGCTTCGTGCAGTATTTTACTTGACCAGAGAGCTGCTTAGCATGTCAGTCTCATAAAAATCCAATCTCTTTACAATAAGGAGCCGCGCTCCAATATTGTAACAGCTACAGGGGGACAATAAAGAGTGACACAATTATATTTTCTTACCGGGGGTGACCTCTAGTGTGAAATGCTGGCATTTAAGCATTCCTTGGGGTTGCAATTAACAGCACTTTACCAATTATGTCAATTTTACTGTTGTGTTCATCTTCAGATTCCAGGTAATTTGTCTTGGTGGTGTTTTCTTGAGCTGTGATTGAAGTCAAGAAACCTCTCTGGAACTTATTTCCTCTCTCTCTCTCTGACTCTGTCTTTCTCTCTTTCCATCTCTGTCTGTCTGTCTGTCTGTTTGTCTCCACTGTATCTCTTTCTTTGGAGTCTCTCTTTGCAGTGGTTTCATTTCCATGATTTCAGTTATGTGCTCTGAAAAATATGAGGGAAAATATAAGCAGATTTGCAAAACATGATTTATAGTATAATGCTCTAATTGTCTTATTTTTATTATGATTGTTGCCAGTCTCACACTGTGCCTGATTTACAAGCTAAACTTTATTATAGAGAGAACAGTATACACTGTGTCACATTTGGTACCGTGTACAGTTTCAGGCATCCACTGGGGGATGTGGAATGTATTCTCTGCATAAAGTGGGACAGTGGTCCTTGCCTTCAGGTCCCCAGTTACAGGGCTGTATGATTTTAGTTTTACAGGTGAGAGAGCTGTCTCATTGTGCTTACCTTGGCCTATTTGACTTTATGTTCAAGATTTATCATTCTTGTGCCACATGTGTGCACGTGTGTGCACACGTGTGTGGTGCTGGGTATTGCATGCAGAGCCTTGCACAAGCTAAGCACACATGCTACTCCTGAGTCACACCACAGCCCCATCCTGTGTCAGCTGTTATCGCCTCTCGCTCAGAAACCCAGAAGCCAGATCTTCATCTTTTCCTCTGTGCTCTGCACCCTTCATCTCTCTTTGTATAATTCTCAAATCGAATGAAACAGTCATTGGATAGACAGAACATATCATACAAAAGTAATTCTCAGCACCAGCAGAAAAATGGACTTTTTTGGTGAATGTTGTCTAGGTTACTGATTTGAATCCAAAGTCCTATGTACTTTCTGATCCTCTTCAACTTTTCCTGCAATGAGAACATGAGAAAGTGGCAAAAAGATGAGGTAAGATGAACCACGGATCTGGCCAGCCCCCACCCTCTCTCCCTCTCCCCACCACTGTCCTTTTTGTTTGCGAAATACTAACCTTTTGTTTTTATTCGTTCATTGAGTACCCCTTGGGTGCTTGCCATGAGGAGGGTGGGAAGTTTTTTTCTGAAAGTCCTGGGGAAGGGGGAGGCCCAGAGACTTCATTTGCACAGTGCTAAGCGCGCTCCCTATGGGTGGAGGTTGCAGATGGCGTGAGTTGGGTGGGGCAGGGAAAAAGCGAATTGCAGGACAGTGAAGAGGATGGGAAGTGCTGGAGTGGCCCAGACCTCCCTGTGACTCCCCGCCTGGTGTGCAGAATTGACACATTGTGTCCTTAATATGGAGCTGCCTCACGGGGACCATTTCCTGTTATACCAAAGAGCCCAGACTTCAATACAAAAGTCTCATGAGGCCTCTGATAAATTTTTAAAAAGAAAGAGAAAAAATGAGAGCTATTCTAAGGAACGGCCAGACTGGTGGTACTGGTGGACTGTGGCTGGAGGAGGCGAGTCTGGGGTCCAGGAGGCATTGGGGGACCCAGCGGTGGGCTAGGGGAATAGGGTTGCTGTGCTCCACATAGAAGACTTGGATTAGGAGAAGAAATGCAGCCGTGAGCAGCAGGCCGCCACCTCGCTTATGCACCAGCTATGCGGCAATCAGGGTTTCAGTTTGCCTCAAGGTCTAAGGTTTTAGCCTTGGCAGATAGATGCCTTCATGTAGACACAAGGCTCTGCTCTCAGAACACGGCTAGAAAGAGAACGGAATTCCAAGCTTTCCAATGCTCCCTATCTACTCTGCAGAAGAAATGTGCTTTCTCTCTTGTTAAAGTTCGAGATTGCCTTTCCTTTATGTAAATTAAACAACAAACAAACAGACAAAGGGTGAAAGCCCACAGCGCACTCTGTGGGGTGGCCGTCCCTCTGGTGTGAAAAGCCCCTCTGTCTTTTGCTTGGATTAGCTCCAGCTCTGTGGTAGTTCACTTCTGCATGGTTCCGGTTCCCTGTCTTTTGGGGCACGTGCTCTCCACTGGGACATCTGTTTTCATGTTGGAAATCTTTTTTAACTTTGAATTACGCCAGGCAGAGTTCGTTGTTCCTGGGTTCCAGGTTGGGAGTAGAATTGTTAGGGACCTGACTGGAATGATTAGAAGTAGCACAGTGGCATTCCTGTAGAACAAAGGATGGAGTCTCTGTAAGGAGCTGGGTGGTGGAAATGTTTGTCTGGCAGGCCACACAGGGTTCCAGTTCGCCTCAAGGTCTTATTCACCTCTGCTGTTCAGGGGCAAAAGAAGCTGTAGACAGTATGTGAATAGTGCGTATTTCTATGTCCTAATATAATGTACAAAAACAGACCATGGGGTGGGTCTGGCCCATGGCTTGACTTTGCTTAGCACTAATTTAATGCCCTTGTTACTAAAAATGAACATTTTTTTAAAAAAGGAAATTGTGTGTTGGTCCAGTCAGAAACTTTTGCACAACTCTGGAAGATTAAACACAGCTTTATAGTTGTATATTATGCTAGTTTTTCCACTGAGAGGTAGAGGCCACCCTTTTCCCCTTGAGTTGAGGCGAGCTTTAATGCCTTGCTGGTTTGCTGAGATACGACAAGGTAAAATCTTTCATCTTGTGAAGTTAGTTCCTAAGAAACTGTGTCTTCCTTGAGTGTGTGGGAATGTATCTTAACATAATCGTGTTGATTCTATGCCAAGTTCGAGTTCATTACGTTCTTCGGGTTCGTGCTCAGAAGCTGCCTCATTGGAAAGGGGTCCTTTGGCCAGTTTATCTGAATTGGCATGTCCCGCCGTACCCCAGTAACTCTTTTTCATCTGTATTTCAGCAAAGCTTTACAGATTTGTTTGTGCATTTTTCAGTGTGTTTGTTTCCCAACTTTGCCTCCTTTGTTCTGTCTTCTGGAAGAAAGTGTAGAGAACTGATAGAATTTCTTCTTTGTTTGGTAGAATTCACCAGTGAACCAATCTGAGCATGGTGCTGTTTTGAAAGTTTAGTAATTATGATTTCAATTGTCAAATAGATATGGACCTATTCGGACCATTTACTTATTCTTATGTAAAATTTGGCAATTGTTTTCAGGAAATTGGTCAGTTTCGTTTGGTTAACAAAATCTGTGTTCATAACAGTTGTTCCTAACAGTCCTTCATTATGTTTGTAACCTCCGTGGGCGCATATTGCTTCCTTCTTTCATTTGTGATGTTAGCAGTTCAGGTCTTTTTTCTTTTCTTAATCTGGCTAAAGGCCCATCAGTCTTATTGGTGTTTCTCTTATCTCAGCCATGTGTTTGTTCACGGAATGCACCTTTAGGTGACCTCATCACTATGAACATGCCAGCACGCACTTACGCAAGTGTCAGCGATGTGGGTCCACGTCTTGCCGTGGCCTTGACGTTGTACAGATGTGGTGAACACGACGTGTAGGTTGCTGCTGGTGCAACACAGCACACTGTTTGATAGTGCCTACTTTGTAGTAAGTAGAGGGAGTGCTCTCTCCAATGAGGAAAGTGCAGTGCAGTCAGCTCCTAAACTAGGACAGTCGCCTGCCACCATTTTAATTGTCACGTACTGTACATAGCTGTGTGGGGCATTTTCCGTGCCTGGTAGCACAGCCGGTTTATTTGCACCAGCATCGCCACAAACACGTGCGCAGCGTGCTGTGATGTGAGTTACGACAGCTTCCCCGCTGCCAGTGGGGATCATCCTGTGTGCTCCTCTCTGCTCAAGGCCTATGTGGCCCCTGACGCTGTATCCTCTGCTTACTTTGGTTTCAGTTTTTTCTTCTTGCACTGGTTGCCAATTTGGAAGCTTAAATTATTGATTTTAGATTTTTACTTTAATGTAGGCAAATTTACTTTAATGTAGGCATTCAATGCTGTGCATTCCTCGGTGAGTACTGCTTTTCTTGCTTCTTACAACTTTTGGGAAGCTGTTTCTCAAACTGTCTTTCTTATCCTTCGACGTGACCTGTAGTCTTGTCCCTGTAGCCAGTGTGTGTGTCAGACAGGAGGAGTGTTTGAAGAGGCCTTTGCTAACGCGGTGGTGCAGTGTGGAGGGGTGAAGGCGTGGGGACTTCGATGCCCTGTGCACCTGGACCAGGTACTTCGTAAGTGTCCCTCGTCTCTTTCTGTCATTAGGTGGGATAGGACAGCTCGAAAGGCAGGACTCGAACATTTCCCTTTCTCCAGAGCACCTAGCCACTGATGAAACCCTGTCCAGTTAGCCTCTGATCAACTAGTTATTTCCTGAGTACAGACCTTGTTAGGAGCAGAGTACCTGGTATATTACAAAACATTTGCTCTTCTTCCCTCCTCCTAGGAGCACAGTTCTCTCCTCTTTCCTCTGAGTTGCTGACTGAGCTCCAGGTATGACGCTCAAAAGCATCACGGTGCTCTGTTCTGTGTTTTCCTTTTGTTTTGTTTTATTCTAGGGCTGGGACCTCCACCTCCACAGTGAACAACATTCCCAGCCCTATAGGTTTCAGCATTTTGAGACAAGGCCGTGCTCAGTTGCTGATCTCGGGATCCTCCTGCCTCAGGCTCCCAGAATGCTGAGGTTACAGGCATGAATGTGACTCCTCCTCCTGCCCACCTGGGTTTTTAAACTCAGACTCCTCCACAGTGTGTGGCCTCCAGCGTTTCCCTGCTCTGACGCTGGCTCCCGAGGAGGCTCCAGCCATGGTGTGTGGTGATTGTCTAAGAGCCCTGTGCGGCCCTGATGGGTGGACCTCCTGGGCGGGCGCCTCTCTCGGAAGGCCTGGCTTTTCTCTGTGTCTTCTTTTCTAGTTAGGGTGGAGTGTGATTCTAGGCGCCTCACACACGAAACCAAAAACTCGGTATCTTCCCTTTTAGAAAGCTTGTATGAAATTATTCATACTTGTTATTTTTATTTTCCTTACAGCAACACTATAGGACTTGAATGTAAAAACATACCTGAAAAGTTTTGATCTTTACAAAACCAACATACTGCATTGCCTTACATATAATGGTCTTTCACACTGTCTTTACTTATCTAAGGTAATTATCTGGGGGGAGGACAGGAGGAGAGAGCGATATTGAGAGAAAGGCTGGAATTAATGAAGCCATGTATTAATAAGTAGCTTCATGTATTAATAAACGAAAGACTTAAAAATATTCAAAATATTTGGAAATCTTATGCACCACTCGATTTCTGCACTACTCTAAATTTCTTCTTTCCTGGTACTATAACTCTAAATAAGATGTGAGAATCATCCTACTAGAAATGGAGAAAACTTATTTTAGTAAAACTATGTATTCAAAGTAGACAACACACATGTATTTTCTCTTACAAGATTATGTTCTACAGAGAACCTGGTTGTTAGAATTATTCATGATCTATGTTAAACATAGAGGAAGTGTGTATCATTACCAAAAACTAATTTTCTCCCTTGTGGGGAAAATATTAAATCATTATAATTCCAATGGTACTATCAGTTTCAATTGAAGAATCCTTATTGAGATTGCTTTAAATTTATTAACAAAAGGAATTTTATTTTGAAGATAGTCTGGGCTTAGTCATCTTGGGTATAATTTACACACACATTTATTCACTAATTAGAGTTTTAACCAATGTGGGTTTGATAGTGAAAGCAATATCAAGAAAAAAAAGGAGGGATAAAATATAATATTAATCTTTAAGCCAAAATATTAAAAATAATCTGAAATAAATGAGGTTCTTGAAGCTATTGAAATTAAACTGACACAGAGCATTAAAAATAACTTATATCAAGTAACTCTCTGAGTAGACTTGGGTTGGTTCTCTAATGGCAGCAAGCAGCTGGGAGAAAAGAAGCCCAGGTCTGCAACGCAGGCGTGCCCTTGGGCCACTGGGAGTCAGTACACTCACCTCCCTCTGCCTGGGTAACCCAGGGCTTGCTTGGATACTTCAGGCTGTGTGATACAAAAGGCATAGAAGTTACTTCTCAGGGGAGTTTATGAGTTTCTTGAGGCCATAAAACTTTAGAGAAAGACATCTGGAGAAGCTGATGGGAAAAGAAGAAGCCTCCCAAATAGAAGGATGAGAACAACAACAACAGTGCCTCTAGGGACGGGCTGACATTTAGCCTAAAAGACAGCAGAACTGAGGCTGTTCTGGAAATGGAGAAGGAGAAAAAGTGCTTCGGACTGAAAGACTAACACTACCAAGCATAGAAAGTATTTACTGTTTGTAGTCTATTTCATATAGAGGCTAAAAATACGGTAATTTTTTTTTTATTTTGAAAAGCTAAGAAATTAATTAAAATTAAAATTTGGGTCAAATAGCAAATGAATTCAAGTTTGAAGTTAGAACATAAAATGTTGTTCCATGCAAATGAAATTTTATTCATCAGTCAACCATTCAGATAGAAGTTACAAAACAAAAACAAACACACCAAAGACTTAACACTGTAAGTAGACTTAAGTAGTTGCCAGGAAAGCTCTGCACAGAAGTCTGTCCATTTCACTGCTGAGGAAAACTTTCTGGTAAGATTCTGAGCAGCCCAAAGTGAGATGCAGCTCATCCTTTAAACACTGATTTTAGAAAAATAAATACAAAATCTCTCATTAAAAGTTTAGTGATTTTATGTTGAAGTGATAACATTTTGTATATAGTGGGTTACAGATACATTATTACAATTAATTCAACTGTTTTCTTTTACTTGCAAATTGGCTAAGTAAAAATTCCATTATTTGATTCACCTTGTGTCTACCTGACGGCACTTTTTAGACTCTGTCTGATGGGCTGTTTAATCTTTATTCTTCATAAATTTCTAACATGTTCACATTTATTTTCAGATGTCTCATCAACTAAAATACAAAAAAAAATAAAAAGGAAAGTGATACTGGGATAAGTACAGGTGGGGAACTTAGTAGAGGCTGCCATGTTGACAGTAATGAGAATTTATTATTCAGAGGAAGTTTTTTATCATCCAATGAGAGCCCAAAGATGTGAGGGCACTGTATCTGTTAGCTACTAGCACACTAATACTGCATATCTGCCCCAAATATGATAGCCTCTTAAAATGTGCACCGGTTTCTCACCATGCGCCTTGGCTGGGGTCCTGCTCACCTTGGCTGGGGTCCTGCTCACCTTGGCTGGGGTCCTGCTCACCTTGGCTGGGGTCCTGCTCACCTTGGCTGGGGTCCTGCTCACCTTGGCCAGCTCTACACCTGCTCCTTGCCTTTTTGCTTTGTTCTGCTTTGTTTTCCTTGTTGAACCAGCAGCCACGTCTTTTGTCTTCTGATGGAGCACATTTCAAATGTTTGCTTGCAAAGCATCTGCTAACATGTCACTGGGCAAAGGAAGAGCATAGGGTCACACTGAAATTAAGAGTTGGGGAAGCTCTTCCTCCATCGTGAAGCTGGCGAGCGCACAGAAGTACGCCCTCCAGTGCTGTGTGCACTACCCTCCAGTGGACCCTTGAGACACTCACTCTCGTCTCTCACCACACTTGCAAAGCAGCACAAAAACAGCTGATAAGGAAGCAACAGAAAACCCACTAAACAATAGACAGCAAAGTTCACAGAGAAGGATATCTAGGGCTATTTAGTGTAAAGAGTTCTAGACACTTTCAGAAGAAATTTTTTTGTTCTTACTGGTATCTTGTTAAAAACCTTTTCTAGGCCCAGCAGAGTGGGTCATGTGACCAAGACTTAGTTTCCAGTCATGGGATTCTCATGACGTGAGCATGGCCTATGCACCCCTGGAGTGGCCTGGGAGGAGAGCACACTGCCCTCACTCTCAGAGCAGGACGCTGTCCTCAGCAGTGGTACAGGGCCACAGATGCACGCAGCTCCAGAATGTCAGGCGAGCCACCAGGTTGGGGACCCCATGCTCTTTGTGCTTTCTGACATGAGCTCTATGAAGACAAAAAAGCAAGCAGAGTTAATCTGTATTATTGCACAGCGTATTAATTAGTGTTCTCAAAAATATGTTTGCTTGGTAAATATTTGGAGCATGTTTTTCATGGGTACATTATATTTTGGAAAGTTATTTGAGGAGCTTAGGCTACACCACCCTAAAATGTGCCAAGCAGAAGATTATGTTGAGCCAAAGGCAACTGAAAATCAACACTGTGGGTCCTCAGCCCACGACATTGGAAAGGTGGTCACCTGGGTGTTTGTGTGGAAAAGATGGCTGCGGTCACGTGCGTCACCTATTCAGAGTTCACAAGCAAAATCACAATTTTGCCAAATGCTTCTGTTTGAGAACTAAATTGCTCACACGTAGATGTGTTCATAAACTGAGGCACCACTGCAGATGCAAGGAGAGTTCTGTGCCTTGCCCTTCTCTTTCTTTTGCCATTCCCCTTTGTGAAGGTGTTCAGCCTTCTCCTGCTCCAGAAAGAAGGCAGGAACACTGATCTCCAGAGACGAGAGTCAGAGCTGCTATGGGTGGACACAAGCAAGTCCTGCCCAAAGAATCCTTGTAGTCGGCTGAGTTTTCTCACCCATGTTTATTGTCTGTCAAACCAAAATCTATTGTCTGTCAAAAAAATCTCTCTTCCTTTTGGTAAGATAGGAAATACATCTCTAGTCCAATCACTTTGAGTTTTACTCTCCTGTAAACTCCCACACATGTAAAATATTAAGAATTCGGTGCTTTTTCCTTTGGAAATCTGGCTTCTGTTAGTCTAACTCACAGGCCTCTATAGAAATAGAAGAAATGGTTTTCCTCCTTGAAATTTTCTTCTCAAAATTTTTCAAATGTATTTCTACTTAAAAAAATAAAATTAATTATAGTTTGTGTATTTCTCTAGATTTCTTTCTTCCTAAGGTCTGCCACAAAACACATTTTAACTAATTGTTTAATAAAAGAATTAATGTAGAAATTGCAGTTTCATGACCTACAGTCTCTAGCTCACCATGAAAAGTGAGTGGATATTGTTTATAAAACCTGGTAGGTGCTGGATAAAGTACTTCTGGTAGGCATTAATTAGCAAAGGACTCACAAGAAGGAGACGCATACGTATAACCTTGTAGAGTTCTCGCTTCATCTCAGAAGGGAAGGACAGGGCCTTATAGAGTTGGAAAGTACAAGCAGTAGCATCTTGTTCATAGAAACAGTAAGCAGAAGGCTGCATTTGGAGATTTCAAAATCATCGTGTGGAGCAGGGAAACCTGGATGGGACTTTTGAGCCAACAGTTAGTGAAATTGATTACTTTATGATGGCTACAATTTAAACGGCTCTTATCGTACTTTATAATTTCCATGGACCTGATGGACTATGGGTTCTTTCTCAAGTGATGTTGTAGCAAAGACAGTGCCCTTATTTCTTGGGCTTGTTATATGAATGATATGGAAATATTTTCAGGATGTAGAAACTGGAAACTTATGAAAAACCAGCTGGCCTGGTATTTCTCCTTCTATTCCTACCAAAGTGTTATAGAAATGCTGTTCTCTACTTCAGAGATGTTGGAAAAACAGCTTTTCTCCCTGGTTTTTGTTTCCCCTCTCTGTTTCTGTCCAGTCATAACCCTGTACTGAGAAGGCTACGAGGCTTGCCCTCTTACAGAATGGAGTCAGGGCATGGAGAAGGACGTCTGCCCTCCCCGGCTGAGGGCACGCACTAACACGCCAAGTATCCATCCATTTCCTAGAAATGTGCCAGACCTCACCTTCCCTCTTTGCCCTGTCCATTTTTACCAGATTGCTCTTCTTTTCTTTTTATTTCTCCTTTAAAAGATGAGCCAGTGTCTTTCTCTAATATCTCAAATGTGGTCAAAGTTGTGAAATCTTAAAAGCAATAAAAAAAAGTTATTCTTGGGACTTCAAGCCAAACAAAACTGTGGAAATGCCTGTTCTTAAAAAATTAATAAGAGAATAACAGGGATGAAAACCCGGAAACAATTTAAGGTCAAAGTGTGGTTAAGCATTGTGTTTTTAAAGGATGGCGACTATTGTTGGCTGAGTTAGCAATGCAGAGTCCCTTTGAGACCTGCCTCTTGGCCCTGTGGATTCTCAGTCCAGTGCATTATTTGCACTATTGTTTAGTCACCTGAAGAGTGATGGTTGAGGGGAGAGGAAAGTGGTTGGATGAAAAGCTGGACTCAGTGTCAGAAAAGCAGCTCTGAAAGCAGCAGGACATTTTCATGTCAGCATTTTAAAGTTGATACTAGACTTTATTTACCAACTTATTTGCTAATTTACATGCAATAAGATTCACTTTTTGATCTACAATTTTGAGTTCTGAGAAACATGCAGACTTTGTGGAACCGCTGCCACAGGCGAGGCCCAGAACACACCTTCCCCTGCTCTCTCACTCTCTCCGTCTCTGTGACCAGCTCCTCTCCACCCTGACAGTCACTGATCTGACCTCTGCTTCTGTAGCAGCTTTTCCAGAATGCCATTTGAATATATCTATGCATCACTTTGAATCTAATATCTTCAACTTAAATGAGTACATTTGAGATTTGGACATTTTGTCACATAGTTTGTTTTTATTTTCAGTGGAATTATTCCATTGTGTTGAATACTATTCACTTTGTTTATCCATTCACATGTTGAATATTTAGGTTGTTTCCAGGGTTTTCAGTGATAACTAAACCTGCCAGAAACATTTGCATGTAGGTTGTTATGTGACTGTCAACTTAATTTCTCTGAATGAGATTCACACTGTTGACTGTAAACTTGGTTGTCTAAAATAACACAGATTTGTGTACAGTTCTGGAGATCAGGAGTCCTTCCTTCTGGAGAATCAAGGAAGGACCCATGTTCTTGCCTGTGTCAGCTTGGACAGCCTTCCTGAGATCCTTGCTTAGTAACCCTGCAGCATTCCCATACCTGCTTCTGTGGTCATATCTCTTCCTGTGACTCTGAGTTACCTGCTTCCTTCTTACAAAGACCCTCATGATTACATTGGCCTAACAAAAATTCAGGACTATCTCATTACATCCAGGTAATTAATAACACTTCCAATTCCTCTGAAAGTTCCTTTTGCCAGATAAAGTAGCAGATCCACAGGGTTTGGGAATTTGAACATGGACATCTTTGGGGAGCCATTAGTCTATGGACTACAAGAGGGGCATGTAACAAATGTATATTTGACTTTACAAGAACCATCAAACTGAGGAAGAGGCCAAGATGGCGGAGCAGTAAGCAGCAGAGAAAATGGCCTCTCTGAGAGTCGCCATCCAGATACTGGGATACAGCATCATGAGGAAGACAGGAAGGAGGGAAGGGGTCCTCTGGACCCAGGGAAGATCTGAAGTGTGAATTCAAGCCCACAGAGAATGAAGAGGGAAACTTCAAACAGAAGAAGGTACCCAGCAGCTCCTCCTCCCTGAGACAGGACTCACTGCATGAGAGGAGCGGTTTAACCTGCAGATGCATGGTGACGGTGACGGTGACGGTGACAGTGACAGCTGGGGACCCTGGAGGCCTTTGCAGAGAGACACGGCAGTGGAGGGGAACAGTGGATGTGGAGGACTGCACTGGCTGGCAGTGAGTGGAGAGCACTCAGTCCTCCCACGAGAGAAGGTGATTGCCTGGCAGCCATCTTGTAGACGGGCCGGCTGGGACCAGAACTCAGAACTGCTGCCAGCTCCATCTAGTGGCTCCCACCTGGGCTCAGACCTGTGGAAACTGCGTGGACTGTGGCAAGACCAGTGAGTCTGGGCTCAGGGAAGCCAGCTGAGGTTACCCACCACCCAGCCAGAAAGCTGCTGCTGGCTGGTCGGGCTAGACCTACATGGACTGGGGCTCTGTCTCCACAGGTTGTCTACTAGTGGAACCAGAGAGAACCCTGGAAGTGGACTTTTCCTTTTCTTTTCCTCTTTCTGCTTCATTGTTCAATCTTCTTTTTCTATGAGTATGAACTGGCTCCTAGCTGGTTCCTGGTTCTTAGTGGTTGTGGTTGTGTTCCATTCTTCCTTTATCTCTTTCATCTCTCTTTTTCTTCAGTCTTCTGCATCACTTTCCCAAAACTAGTGTGATCATCCTTGGTTCTTCAATTTTATTTCTAATCTCTTCCTCTTCTGCCATTTCACTATTTTTTCCTTAATCCATTTTAAATGTTAACCCCCAAGGGCAAAGTTGACATATAAAGGATTTGTATACTGCATGTAATTTTCTGGTTTGTTTTAGATTTTGCTATATAACCACAAATCTAGCTCATATGGTTAAAAGTGGCAAATTAAGGGTTAGCTTACTTTGTCATTTTCTAGACTGTGTCTGATGCTATTGGTACCACTATAGCCAAAATTGACATAGATGTTCTAAACAGTTGTTTGTCCTGCTATTCCATGACTGAGACTGACTAAAGGTCACTGAAAATACTGTGGCACAGTGCCAAAGAACCAGGGACTAGACGAAACAAACAACAACTCATCTCCAATAAATTTAAGAGGCAAGATCTTTCAACAGACTTAAAACCCAAAAAAACCACCTACACCTGGAAGATGCCTCAAAGAAGTAGTTATCACCTAGAGGTTCTAAATACTAGCAATAAAGCAACTCACCACAGGAAATTTATAATCACTACCCCAAGAATTAAACTGAAAAAGAAAGACAATGAGAAAACACTTAAACAAAATGCAACTCCAGATATTCAGTTCACCAAAGGCAAATCCAGGGGGAAATGAGATGGAGCAATCTAAAAACCCTGCACCAGGCATCTCTGAAGTGGTAATAACAAAGCAATTGAGTGAGGCACTGGAAAAAAATGAAATCAGAAATAATCTCTTAAATAACTGCAGAGATGATGTACAATATGAAGACCA
The DNA here is from genome assembly GCA_004027295.1 of Dolichotis patagonum. Taxonomy (NCBI): domain Eukaryota; kingdom Metazoa; phylum Chordata; class Mammalia; order Rodentia; family Caviidae; genus Dolichotis; species Dolichotis patagonum. The sequence continues at coordinate 11,145 of PVJX010024038.1, read as the reverse complement.
TGCTTAGTGACACTAGAGCAGATGCAGAAATAAAATAGATGAGTTTAAGACAATTATGAAAGCTCAGCATAGGAAAGAAGTGGAATCCATAAAACAGATTCAAGCAGTTATGCAGCAGAATAAAAAGTCCACTGAAAATATTAGAAGCAGATTAGGCCAATGTGATGACAGAATCTCAGATATTGAAGACAGGCTTGCAGTTAGCAACCAGGAAAAGAAAGATTTCTCAAAAATGGCAAGCAACCATGAGAAATCAATTCTCCAACTCCTAGATGAGACAGAGGAATACCTTAAGGATATTAGAGTCAATGAAATGGCAGGAGATACCACAAACAATATCAAAAAATGTTCACAGACATCATGGTAGAAAAGTTTCCTGCTAGAGAAAAAGAATTTGACATACAGATAAGTGAAGCATATAGAACAACTCCAGATCAAAAAAGAAAAAAATCAACAGCCAGGCATATAATAAAAATTCCAGAAATTCAACACAAGAATAAGATTTTAAAAGATATTGGGGGAAAAAAATCACCTATAAAGGAAATCCCATCAGAATCACCGCTGACTTCTCAGTACAAACTCTCAAGTCAAAGAGACTTTGGAGCAAAGTATTTCAAGTTCTAAAGGAAAACAACTTTCAACTTAGATCGATGTACCTCAGAAAACCACCTTTCAAAACTGATGGAGAAATGATATTTCCATGACAAAGAGCATGCAGGAAAATTTATAACCACCAAACCGGCACTCAAAATGTTATAAAGGGTATTGTAGAAAGAGATAATAAGGAATGCAGTTCTTTGAACCCCAACAGAAAGAATCCACCAAGCAAGGCAAACAATTAAAGAGGGAGAAAGGGAGAGCCCAATAGGAAAATAACTTGATAAAGATTAGTCAATATATATCAGTTATAACATCAATGTGAATGGTCTCAATTCTCCAATCAAAAGGCATAGACTGGAAGAATGGATCAAGAAGTAAGATCCAACAATATTCTGTATGTAAGAAACACATTTAATTCAAAAAGAAATTCATAGACTGAAAGTCAAAGGATGGAAAATAATACTCTATGAGACAGGAACCCAGAAAAAAGTATGAGTAGCTATTCTGTTTGTAAATAAAGAGAATGTCAAGTCAGGACTGGTTAAGAGAGATAAAGAAGGTCACTATATCCTCATAAAGGGAACAATCCCAGAGGAAGAGTTAACAATCATAAATATATATGCAACAAATATCAGTGGACCAAGCTATCTAAAAAAAATACTGGGGAACATGAACAATCAAATAAGCCCTAATACAATTGTACTGGGAGACCTCAATACCCCACTGTCACAAAAAGACAAGTCAACTAAACAAAAAATCAATAATGAAATATTAGAACTGAACCAAACTTTTGAATGAATGGGCTTAGTAGATGTCTATAGAGTGTTCTACCTTACAATATCAGAATATATATTATTCTCAGCTGCACACGGGACACACTCCAAAACCACATACTAGCTCATAGAACATGCTTGAGTAAATGCAAAGGAAATGAAATTATCACATGCATACTATCAGACTACAATGCCATGAAATTGGAAATCCATGGCTAAAGAAATCACACAGACTTCATAGTCACCTGGAAATTAAATAGCACCCTACTGAACAACCAATGGGTCACACATGAAATTAAAGAACAAGTTAGATAGTTTTTACAGTTGAATGATAATGGAAGTACAACACACTGGGACACATTGAAAGCAGTCTTAAGGGGAAATTTATAGTGGTAAATACCCATATCAGGAAGACTGAACAAGTGCACGTAAGCAACTTAATGGTAGATCTTAAACTTCTAGGAAAAAAAACAGGCTAAGCAAAAAGCTAATATAAGGGAGAAAATTATAAGGATCAGAGCAGAAATTAACACACTGCAGACTAAAAAAAAATACAAAGAATCAATGAATTGAAGAGTTGATTCTTTGAAAGATTAAATAAAATTGACAAGCCTTTATCCAACTTTATGAAAAATAGGAAAGAAAAGACTGAAATCCATGCAGTTAGGAATGTAAAGGGTGAAATCACAACAGACCCTGCAGAAATCCAGAAGATCATCTATACTTACTTTGAAAACTTATATATAATGAGATGGAAAATACAGAAATAATGGACACATTCCTAGATACATATGAATTACTAAAGCTGAATCAAGATATAAAACTCCTAAATAAACCAGTATGAATCAAAGAAATTGAAGATGTAATTAAAAACCTATCAACAAAGAAAAGCCCAGGTCTTGACAGATTCACTGATGAAACTTCTCAAACTCTTTACTGAAACTGAAAATGAAGCAATTCCAAATTCATTCCTGGAATCAAGCATTACTTTCAACCCAGACACTATTAGATACCAAAACTGGAGGAGGAACCAATTAAGAGAATTACAGGCCAATCTCCCTAATGAACATTGATGAAAAAATCCTCAATAAGATGCTGGCAAACAGAATGCAGCAAATCATCAAGAAGATTATACATCACGGTCAAGTGGGATTCATGCCAGGAATGCGGGGATGGTTCAACATACACAAATCAGTAAATGTAATACACCACATCAACAGAGCTAAAGACAAAAATAACATGATCATCTCAATACATGCAGAAAAAGCTTTTCACAAAGTCTAGCACCCATTCATTATAAAAGCCCTACAGAGAATTAGAATATATGGTCTTTTTCTCAATCTGATAAAAGCCATCTATGACAAACTGACAGTTAACATCATATTAAATGGACAAAACCTGAAAGCTTTCACTCTAAAATCAGGAACAAGACAAGGATGTCCACTGTCTCCACTCTTATTCAACATAGTCCTGGAAACTTTAGCTAGAGCCATTAGACAAGAGAGAAATAAAATGAATAAAGATAGGAAAGGAAGAAGTTAAACTATTGTTATTTGCAGATGACATGATACTGTACATAGAAGACCCCTAAAACTCCACCAAAAGACTTATAGATTTAATAAGCAAATTCATCAGTGTAACCAGATAAAAAAATCAACTCAAAAATCAATACATTTCTTGTACAGCAATAACAAACCCACTGAGAGAGAAATTGGGGAAACAACACCTTTCACAATGGCACTTCAAAAAATGAAATACATAGGAACCAATCTAATGAAGGATGTAAGAGACCTCTACATTGGAAACTAGAGTATTCCAAAAAAGAAAAGTGAAGAGGATATTAGAAGATGGATAGATCCTGTGCTCTTGCATAGGAAGAACCAATATGGTGAAAATGGCCATATGTCCATAACTGTTATATAGACCCCTTGCAATCCCAATCAAAAGTCCAATAGCGTATCTCACAGAATTAGAGAAAACACTCCTAAAGTTCATCTGGAACCAGAAGAGGCCTAGCGTAGCAGAGGTAATCCTAGGCAACAAAGACAAGACACAAGGCATTACAATTCCTGACTTTACATTATACTAAAAAGCTACTGTGATAAAAAAAAAAAAAGTGTGGTACTGGAAACAAACAAAAAAAAACACCACCAACAAAAAACACACCCAAAAATCAATGGAATAGTTTAGAAGATGCAGAAACAACTGCAGACACACTAAACCACCTTATCTTCAATGAAGGTGCCACATGCAGTCACTGCAAGAAAGACAGCCTGTTTGATAAATGGTGCTGAAAAAACTGTCTCTGCACATGCTGAAGATTAAATTTGGACTCATATCTTTCACCATGAACTAAACTAAATTTGGAATGGATCAAAGATCTAAATATTAAAACAGAAACATTAAATCTGCTTCAAGATCGAGTAGATAAAGCTTTTGAAGATATTAGTATAGCAAAAACTTTTTAAGCAAAACCTCAATTGCATAGGAACTATCACAAAGAATCAACAACTGGGATCTCATCCAATTGCAAAGCTTTTACACAGCCATTGTAATCATTAACAGAGTGAAGATACAACCCACAATGTGGGAGAGAATGTTTGTCAGCTGCTCCTTACACAAAGAATTACTACCAAAAGCATATAAAGAACTCAATAAAATGAGTCCTCCAAGTTTTAAAGACCCAATCCAAAAATGGGCATCTGAGATGAATACACACTTCTCAGATGAAGAAATACAAATAACAAATAAATATATGAAAAAATGTTCAACATCACTGGTCTTTGAGAGTTGCAAATTAAAGCAATGCTGCGATTCTATTTCACCCTGGAAAGAATCACTAGTATAAACAAATCAACCAATAACAAATGCTGGAAGAGCTTCAGGGAAACAAGGACTCTTCTCCACTGTTGATGGGAGAGTAGACTGGTGTAATCACTGTGGAAATCAGTGTGAAGGTTTCTCAAAAAGCTAGGATTAGAGGTCCCATTGGACCTGGCTATTCCCCTTCTGGGTATCTTCCCAGAAGAATTAAAAACATCATACCACAGTGATATATGTGCACCCATGTTTATAGAAGCACAATTTATAACAGCTAGATGTTGGAAACAACCTAAATACTCATCAACTGAGGAATGCATAAAAAAGATATGATATTATTATAAAATGGAGTCTTACTCAGCCATAAACAAGGACAAACTTGAGAGTTTCATAGGTAAATGGATGCAGCTTGAGACTGCACTCATAAGTGAAATAAATGAGACACATGTGTAAACATCATATTGTCTCACTAGTGAGAAGCTGAAAGAAACTATATATATATATTATATATATACTATATATATAATATATATAGTATATATATATACATACATATATAAAACCATTGTTACTCCCTGGTTATTGTGTTTTCAAATTTTGTTTTTTATCTTTAAAGCAAAATAAATTTGAAAAGAAAAAACAAAAAAGAACTATCAAACTGATGCTTTATAAAAGTACCACATTATACATTTTTGCAAATACACTTAGATTTAATAATATGGAGATTTTTTGCTTGCTCATGAGAACAGTCAACACAGACTGCTTGCAGAGAAAAAGGGAAGTTATAGCATGTAGCCGAAAGGGCTAAGATTGCAGTCATGCCTTTGACACTTCTAAGTTCGGTTTTCAGCCGCTACCATCGTAACTCATTGTCTTAGTTACTTTTCACTAGTCACTGAGACAAAATACCTGATGCCCAAAGTGGGAAAGGAAAGGTTTATTTCTTACAGTTTTTGGAGGTTTCAGTCCATACTCAGTTGGCTTCAAGGGAGGGCAGCATGGCGGGACCCCAGTTCATGGCGGCTGCAAACCCAAGCAAGAGAGAGAGAGACACACCTTCTTCCTGCCATGACATCACATCCTGGCTCCACCCCTAGGAGGGTGTAGCACTGACACCACCAACCCAAGCACTAGACAATGAAACCAGTCACAAATGTACAGTGCAAAGGCATGAGGCCTGGGGGCCACCGACATAAACCATGACACTCATTTTCTCTCTGCTGGATCCTCATCCTTGACAGAGTCCGTGTGACGGTGACGTGAAGATGCCCCGCAGCTCCAAACTGCATACTCTTCCGGTCTCCGGCTCTTGGGAACAAATGCCCATTTCGTGTCGGTGCTGTCTTCAGAGTTCTTGCTGCATCTTACTGCTGTCACTGGAGCACAATTCCGCACCCATCTCTGTGAATAAGAAATACACGCTTTATGGGTTGACACGGGTCACAGACTCATTTCCGAGCTGGGCAGGGAAACCATGGGTGACAGTCAGGGAAGAATCAGCCATGGAGAGAGCACAGAAGCAGACAGGATAGCTGGAGATACGCATGGCAAGTGTCCATCTCATTCCTTAAGCTTTAGGATCAATTCCCCTCTCACAAAGCCTTTTGGAGCTATTTACTAAGCTGCCCTGTAAATTCATCGTTACCGTCCAGAATGCCATGTGGACTCGGAGGGGAGGCAGACAACCAAGGGCGCTCTGGCGCGTGCGAACGCCAGCAGTACGTGTCTTGCTCCAGTGCTGGATTCGCCAGCTTCGTGCTGTTAGCTTGAAATAGGCCACGGTGAGCATTTCCACCACAGGGCTCCATCGCGTGGCAGCTCAGAGGGGTTCGTTTCCCCGGAGAACTGACCGCCCTCTGCTGATGGTGAACAGAGTGTCCAGTAAACGGGACAGCACCGTGTGCGCCTTTGGATTGAGTTCACACAGTAATTGCAATGGGACTCCAGATAAGAGCTGTTGTTATAAGTTGTGTGTGTGGCGCTTGTCAGAGGGGAAAACTGGCATTTTTGGACTATGCCTTGGAGAGAAAACACTTCATTTTGAGCCTGTGACTTGTGATTTCAAAATTCTTACTCTTTGGGTCCTACTCAAGATTTTTATTGTTTCAGAACCTATGCTTCCTGTATGTTCTTCTGGAAGCAGCATAGCTCCCCTTCCTTCTGTGTGTTGCCTGTGATAGGAGCCAAGGATCAGTTTTCTTTCTAATGCCTTAGTTGAGAATGTCCAACAGTCTTCTCTGAACACTGCCCAGACATTATCGCCCGGCGCTGCTTACCTGCCATTCCTTTTCCCTCTCCCTTTCAGTTCCCGGCACTGAGACTGTGCAGCTCATGTCTTCAGATGGTGTCAGAGCGGAGGTCTTAGTTCACACTGCTGTGAGTCTGCAGTGTGAGGGTTACACTTTTTGTTCTGTGCCAGCTGCTCCCGTGCTGGGTGAGTGATGCGGCAGCCCTGTCCCCACGGGGTGTGCAGAAGTTCCAGGAACACTGGCAGAAAAAGAGTCACACATTTTAGTGTCAGCAGGATCTATGCAGCTGTCCTAGGCCCAGTGCGCGGAGACCCTGTCTCAATTCCTCAGGTTGTCACTTCCCAGATTTCATTGCTCCCTTTCTCTCCACTGGGTCAGCTGGAGATGGAAGACGATGTTCTTCCTAGGAAAAGCGCCGGTGTTTTGAGCCTCATAACTCCTAGTCCAGCTCTGCGTCAGCACTCTGAGGCCCTGGCTTGGAGAGCTGATCCATGGGGCTGGGGTTTGCAGCCGAGTGTTCACAAGAGCGCCCTGCCACGCTCTGCCATGCTCTACCGCGTTGCTTTCACTTCAGATTCCTGGTGATGTGAGGTTTTCTCCCTAAGGTTATTTGGATTCAAATGACTCTTTTTGATTAAAGATTCACATGTTTTATTTAAAGGCTGGTCCATGATTCCTGATTTAGGATCACACTTTTGTATGCTAAATTTCCAGGTAACTCTGCAGGGACATTTTGAACAGAAAAGATTGTAAAGCCTTAGGAATTTGGCACCTTGAAAGCTAAAATAGGAGTAGACTGCTGGAGAAAATTTAGCCTTCATTTCATGTACTTTAGATCCCATGCTGCAGTTTTTACCGGAGAGGAGAAAGAGGAGAGGAGAGGAGAGGAGAGGAGCGAGGGAGAGAGGAAGGGAGGGTAGGGGAGGGGAGGGGAGAGAGAGAAGAGACGAGTGAAGGAAAAAGGGAGGGAGGGAGAGACAGAGAGATAGAAGAAGGAAGAGGATGAGAAAGAGTAGTAGTAGGAGAAGAAGGTCATTGGAGAGAGAGGAAGGAGGAGGAGAAGGAAGAAGAGGAAGAGGAAATGAAAATGCAAAACTTAGAATATTGTCTAGTATTCAACAGATATTATTCACTGAACTTAATTTTTTAAGATGGAGATAGAATCACTGTCACTCTAAGTGGGGCTCATTATGCACCTGTGGAATCATGTAACACTTATTTTCTTCTTGGAGAAAGTGAGGGCACTAAGGCAGGATGCCTCTGTCCTCTGCCCCGTCCTGGAGGGTATGATGCGTGCTGTGGAGTTAGGAGATGCTCAGATCACAGTGTCTCCCAGGACTAAAGTGTTCTAGGCTAGGCTAGCATGCTAAGCTTGGCATTGGCTTAAAGAAAATTAATGCTATGCAAAATTCCAAACACTTATTTGTAATTGTAATGAAACAGATCAAATACAGATGTACTTCAGAGAAATGAAGAAACTTAAAGCTTTGGACAGCCTGAAAAATGAGTTTCTATTTTACATGGGAATCTCACAGGTTGTAGATCCCATTGCTCTGCTTAAACAAATTCTAAAGGGAGCTTTGAGTAGTTCTCACTGTTAGAAATATCTTTATATGAGTTAAACTCAACTCCTTTGTCAGGTAATGGCTGTCATTTCAATATTAAGTTATAGTCAGTTGTCACATACAGTAGGCACCTTGGTTCAGGAACTTAATTCATTCTATGATTGTGATTGCCAAGGCAGTTGATTCCAAAATGAATCACATTTTTCCATAAGGATCAGTGTAAATAAGGTTAATCTGAACCATGTGTATCTTTTAAACCTCAAAAATATAAAACAAAATGCATCCTTTTCAGTATGAAGAGAGCACTCACCTTGTTTGAGGGGACCTGTAGTGTGGAGAACAGGGAGGTGGGTGGGTGGGGAAGAGGTCACTGTTTGGAGGGAGGGTCCCCTCCATCAGGACACCGGGGAAACTTCCTTCAGGGGCTTCCTCTCTTCGTCGTCGCTTAGCTGCAGGGTTGGTCAATTTCAATGAAAAGTCTAATGTCACTTGTTTTTTACTGTGCTGCATAAACCACCAGAAACGAAAGGTCACGTTATCTATCGTTCATCAGATGTGAAACTCTGTGTGTTACAGTTATGTCAGGGTGGCCCTCGTCCCGTGTTTCCGTGGTGGGTTTGATCACACCACTGCTGACCTCCTTCCTGTGGGTGCTTTTCCACAAGCGCTTCTGCTGCCCGCTGCGGGGTCTGTCAGCAGCTCCTCCTTGTGGTCCTCTGCAAACTCCCCTGTGTCTGCACCACTGACGTCCAGACCCCTGCTCCTGCCGTGGACACCACCTCCTCCATTCCCCGTGCAGCACATCCTGCCAAGCCACGTTCAGTGGCACGTTCTGGCCACACTTTCCTCCAGCCTGAGTTTGAGGTCTGGCATGTGACGTTCTCCCTTCATCACGGAGGTCCATGCAGTGGAGGACACTGTTCCTTCCACAACTTTCAGTCAAGTACAACTCTTTGGGGACATTACCACACCTGCTGCAGAGCGCCTTTGTGTACAGGCCCAGAAGTTGCAGATCACTGGCTGGTCTGTGAGCTGCAGAAGAGGTGTTATGCTGTGGCGGTGAGGGACTTGGCTTTTACGAAGTCGCGCTCATCCACATCGTCACCAAGGCTAGAGGGTGCATGGGCCCTGTCTGTCAGCAGGAAGCACCTTTAAGGCAGTTAGCTGTCCAAAAGAGATTTCTAAATGGTGGCTGCAACCACCTCTTGCAGCCACGCCGTGACCATTTGCCTTGCGACCCGAGCTTTCACACTGGCCCTCCATGTGACAGGCACGTGGCCTTGTTCACATTCTGTTCCCTGAATGCAGAGGGGTGGGAATGGTGCCCCCGTAGTGGCTTAATCTTCAGATCAGCACTTGTGTTTGCACAGAGCAGGAGTCAGCTTGTCCTCCACATGCTGTGCCCCGGCAGGGCCTTTTCCTCCTGTGTGACACAGGTTCTGTCCCCATCTTCTTCCAGAACAGCCCTGTTCCTTCGCAGCTGAGCACCTGTTGAGTGATGCATTCTTCTGCTTTCATGAATCCCATGAGCTCTTTCTTGTAGGCTTCTGCAGCAGCCTTGTCAGGACCGGAAACCTCGCCATGTCTTATCACACTGTGGGTGAAACTCCTCTTGCGGAATTCATCAAGCTGCCCTCTGTTGGCTTTAACTCCATCACTCGGGCACTTGTGGAGCGGTTTCTTGCAGTTTATGTGACTGCAGTTTCCTGGCTTTTTCACAGATCATAGCTTTCCTAGCGCTATCACCTGCCAGCTGTTTCTCATTTGACCACACTAACGAGAGTTTTTCCACCTTTTGCAGCACTAGTGTCCTCAGCTTGGTTAACGTCCTTACTCCTTCGCCACATCAGCTCCTTTGATGGCACCTTTAGTCTTCCAAATAGTTGAGACTGTGGACTTTGAGGCCAAATCAGTCATATAAATACCACCCCTATGCCTTTCTACCATTTTCTTCTTGGAGTCAATGGCTGTTTTCTTAGAAATCTTCGTATCATTCTTGCTCTGCACGTTGTTATCACCTTCATTACCACTCTGCTCTTTTTTTTTAACTGCAATTCTTGCTCTGCATTTTCTTGGGTGCCATATTGGACTGAATAATGCTGTGCAGTGCTGAACGGGCTAAAGAGCACATGTAAATATTCACAGCAAGTGTGCACGGGTCCGTCTGTGACCACGATCTCAGCTAGAGGAAGCCAGCGCTAGGGAAGGATGGCTGTCTCTGGGTGTGCGGCGAAGGCGGCTGTGTTCTTGCTTGTCATCCAGTACAGACTTTGGGAACAGAAGCAAAATTTCGCTCGATGCTTCTGTTTGTAAACCAAGTTGTTGGTGAACAGGAGGATGTGTGAGCCTCGCTATACCTGTGCGTCTTCTAAGAAGTATCGAAGCTCAGTTTGGTGGCCTCCTCTCTGTGCCAGAAAGAGCTGCTTCATGACTGTAGTCTGCTTCGTGGGGCCACAGCACTGTGCGGAGTGTCTGCAGCTGCTGAGTGCTCACTATTCTCCGCCAGACCGTGTCTCGGCAGGCGCTGCTCTCTGACACTGGTGGTGGCAGGGTAAGAAATTGTATTACATGCAAGTTTAAGCATCGTACAGATTATCTTGTAGGAGAAACCCAAGTTATAAGTAAAGAGCAAAGTATAAGATAAAGAACAGGAAGAAGCTAGACCTTTCTCAAATGGGAGGTGGATCAAGAGAAGGAGGGAGGGAGTGAAAGAGAGGGAAAGGGAATTAGCATGTGTTATGCACATGTTCCGAGTCCACTCAAGGATGCAAAAAGGTACTATGCACACGTGTTCATGAATGGGAATAAATAGGTAGATAGAAATGCTATCTGCAGAAAGCTGTATGAGCTGTAAGTTTCTGATTTAAGAGGCTTTGTGAGGTCTGGATAAGTTTTACTGTCAGAATTTTATCTATCATTCAATGAATTAATTAAAACAAGAAACAATGGCAAATAATTTTCCAGGCACTGGGAGAACATACAGACTTTTAAGATATTCTTTTGCTTATGGGGAAACTGGGTTATAGAAATGTTAAATAACAAGTTACCACAGTTTGTGAATAATACTAGTGTTAGGATTCAGGCCTTCAAACTCTGATTCCAGTGCTTTTCTCTTCCCCAAAACAGCTAAATTGAAAT
>PVJX010024037.1:0-28556 GCA_004027295.1 Dolichotis patagonum | reverse complement strand
TTTGCTCTTGGGGCGATAGGAGAAGCGTCAGGTTACACGTCAGTATGCATCTAGGTTTCATCCAAAAGGATAGTCCTAGCCCTATGCAAAAGGATGACGCTGGGGAGTCCCTTCCTTTGACACAGGGGTGGCCAACCTGTGTCTAAGGAAAACTCATAGCCAAATATAGTAGGGTACAGACCTCTGTAACCACTTGAAGGATCCCACTGTCGTTCCTTTGTAACTAAGAAAGGGGGAGATGTTGGGAGCCAGTCCTAATGGGCATGCGCACAAGATGGCGCCCGCACTCCGCCTATACCGCTCCCCCGCCCATCTTGTGCCCAAGATGGTGCCTACATCCTGCTTCCGGGTTCTTGCTCAGGTTGCAACCAGCACCAAATATGGCTACACACAATCTGCCCCGCGCTAATGGCCAATAGCTCGCCTCCACGTAGAACCCTTCGATTGGCTATAGACAGCTTATAAGCTTAGTGTAAGGAAGTGCTCATTGCACAACACACAGGGAGCCGTCAAGGACAGACACGTGATGAGGTTGCTGCCCGGTCAATAAAGGAGCTTGCAGAAGTCCAGTGTTCGTGTGCTCTCTTCCGCGGGACGGAGTCGGCGCGGAGTTGGCGCCGGACAGTAAGGGAAGCTAGAAAATTAAGTCTACATTCTTTGTGACAATGTGACCTGTTACAAATCATTGCTTCTACTATTATAGAAGGGAAGAATGAATACAGTAGACTTTTCAATGGCCCTTTACTCTTTCGAATTTATGCAGTCTGGATGAACGTTATTCTCTCCATCATTTCAATTACTAACTTTGTTTGGCCTCTGTTAGGGTTTATATCTAGATGTCCCTCTAAAGTCTCATATGCTTATAGTCAGGACCCTTGCAGGGTAATTGGAATACAGGGGTATCACAGTTGATTGCTATTAGGAAGTGGGACCTCGTTGGAAGAGACAGATCACTGTGAGTGGAACCAGGAAGTTATATCTCCCTTCCTGGTTTCTCCCTTCAAAGCTATCTGCTTCCTGTCTGCTGTGAGATATGTAGCTACTCCTCTGCCACTCACCTGTGCCTTGTCATCCTGCTTTGGAGCCAGGCAACTATGGACTAAAACATGGGTCAAAATAATTCTCTGCTCCTTTAAATTGCTAGTGTTGAGTATTATGTATCATTAAAGAGAAAGAGACAAAGACAAGCCCTAACTGTATTTCTCCTGCGTGAATCTATCTCTGAGCTTCAGATGGGCAGGTAGCTATAGGAAGTCTTAAGTCTTTATTTATGTTTTATTGCAACAACACTTGAGGCAAAAACAGAATGAGGTTTCTACTCAGATTAAAAAGTCTGTATAGGTGAGTTGTCCCTAGGTTGTTGAACTGGTATGAGCTTTCCTATTAAAGAATTTGGGCAGCTGCACTGTAGTCTTCATGGAAACCCACTAACTACAGTAGCGTCTTCCAAACCATGGTACTCTATTGTACTGCTCTCAGAAATACACCTAGACAGCCAAATCTCAGGGTTACAGAGCCTCTTCAGTGTGACTCTTGCCCCAATGTTGCTACTTCTTTAGGCTTTTTTTCATGAGTTTTCATTCTAAATTGTATCCTTCCCCATAATAGGGTCTGAAAATCACAGTAAGCCTGATAGCCCCCAGTCCTTCATGTTTTTCTTTCTTTTTGTAGTACTGATTGAACCTAGGGCCTTGTAAATGCTAGGTACATGAACTACTACTGAGCTACGTCCACAATTCTGACACAATAACTTAAAAATTTCTTCACAAAATTTCTTGGAAATATAGATAACTTTCTTTTGTTGTAAGGGAAGAAGAAATGTCACATTTTTACGATGAATGTTCCTCAACGTAGGAGAAAAAAGGAGATGAGTGTTAAACCAAAAGCCAAAATTATAACTATTATAACCAAAGTTATAACTATTAGGTTCTGCAACACCTAGGTTTTATTTTTTCAGAACTTGAACAAACTTGAATAAATTTCTGATTCTTAAAATCAAAGATGCAATAATACAACATTGTTCAATTTTTTAGATTTAATTTTTAGCTTATGCTAAATTTATTTTAACTGATACATGAACCATAAAAATTGTGCATATTAATAGGTTGCCATCTAAAGTGTATATATATATATATATATATATATATATGTATATATATATACATATATATATATACACACATGTATGATGTTTAAATAAGGGTAAATGTATCTCCTCAAACATGCATTATTTTTATTGCTAAAACTTTCAAAATAGTTTTTTAAGCTTTAAAAAATGTGTATTACATTCTCCCTCTCCACAGTCATCTTTCTGTGCAATAGGACACAAGACTTTCTTGCATGTATCTAACAGTAACTTAGAGTTCATTGACCAAACTTTCCCCATCCTTTCTCTTCCACTGTTTTCACCAGCTTGTGAAAACTATCATTCTGCTATCAACTTCTATTATAGCAACATTTTTAGATTTTTTATATATGCAAGATCATGTAGTACTTGTCCTTTTGTGTCTGGTTTATTTCATTTAATATAATGATCTCCAGTTCAATTAATGTTGTCCCAAATGCACGGTATCATTATTTCTTTTTTAAATGGTGTAATTGTAACCCTTGTGTATATATATCACAATTTCTTTATCCATTAATCAGTTAGTGGTCACCTAGGTTATTTTCATTTCTTTATTGTTATTAAATAATGCTGCAGAAATGTGATAATGCAATTTTCTATTAGACAATCTGATTTCATTTCCTTTGAATATATATGCTGGATTATACAGTAGTATTATTTTTAATAGTTTGAGATTCATAATATTTTAAATAATTATTATGTTAATTTTATCATGTTAATTAATAAATCTTTCACCCTCACATACTTAACTCTTTTTCTGTGATTTTAAAAATCTACTTTTTAGAACAACCACCTGATCCAGCAACCCAATTAGTGGATACGTACCCAAAGAACTTAAAACTAGTACAAGGGCCAGGGAAAAACTCAGCAGCACAGCACCTTCCTGGCAAGTGCAAGGTGATGAGTTTGATCCTTGGTACAAAGAAAAGCAAAAAACCAAAACCAAAAACAAACAAATAAAAAAATCCATACAACAAAAGATATCAGCACTTCATGTTCATTGTATTGTTACTTATAATAGTAATGTATGGAACCAACCTAAGTGTTTTACATCAGATGAATTGATAAAGAATATAACAATTATACACAATAAAATGCAATTAAATTTTTCATATAAACAGATTCTGTAATTTGTAACACATGTATGAACCAGTAAGACATTATGCTACATAAAATAAGCCAGGATCACTAAGACAAATTAGCACAGGATTATATGGAAACCAAAAGTTTTACTGTGGAGTAGGTATGGTGTTAATATGGTGCTTAATAGGGAAACAGATTTAATACAAGATATACAAACATAAGAATTTACATATTTGGCTTACAATGGCTTCCTGGAGAGTCATGTGTGAAAAACTTTAAAGGGCTCTATGTGCATTGTAGAGCTGGAAGATCCACTCAAAGGCCTGGTGCTCACTGAAGTGTCCCACACCAGTCTATATCAGGAGGCTAAAGGGTGTGCATTTTAAGGCTGGAGGGGCTATGCTGAAAAGTGAATAGTTTGCATTAGAAGGGAGGAGAAGATGTCCAAAGTGAAGGTTAAGACTGAGGCTCCACTGAAGAAAACAGAAATGATTCTTCCTTCTTTTTTTTACTCATCCCATTCAGGTGACAAACCAAATGTTTGGTGTCATTCAAACCCAGGGTGAGTCATCTGTCTTCAGTAAATCCCTTCAACTACACTCAAAACTATGCTGATGTAGTTTAGTTGGGCATTTATTGCTCAAGTTAGCACAACCAGTTAACTATCACAGAAGGAATGAGTAGATGATGATATCAGTTTAGAGTAGTGAAGTATTTGTGAGATACCAAATTGCGTAGTGCAGCTCAGATAGGTGATATGAACATTTTGTGATTTTTGAAATTTTATATATCGGTGATCATTAAAGTCTTGGCAATAGATGAAGTGTCTCAGAGAAAACCTGTAGTGGTTTTTCTACAAGCTATTATTAAATTTCACTTATTTATTTTTTATTTTTTCACCAAGGATCGAATTCATGACCTCACATTTACCTGGCAGGAGCTTGTGCCCCTGAGCTAAAACCCTGGCCTGTCTACCAGTTGTCTTTTAAAACTATTTGAACATTTCAGAGAAAAAATATCAGATAGTTGGTTTACATTTTTTAAAAATTCAAAGATTAATATAATTATGGAAATCCCATTAAGTTCTCATTAATCATTTTATTATCAAAGGTATAAAAGAGTGAAAACATGATGAATAATTAGAAGAAAAAAGTTATGAATAACTCCTTTCCTGTAAAAAGAGAAAAGAAGTTGTAGTAACTAAAAGGGAAAAAATGTATTAGTCAAAAATCCATTGCAAACAATCAAAATACCATTAGCATACATCACAGAACTACAGGAAATATTACAATAATTAATTTGGAAGCAAAAAAGAACTAGAATAGCAAAACAAACCTGGGTAACAAGGGTAAATCAGGGGACATCATAATTTCTGAACTGAAATTTTACTATAAACCTACTGTGATAAAATCAACATGATAGTGGCAAAAAAAACAGACCTAGACATCATTGGAACAGAACAGAAAATGTAGATGAAAATTCAAACACTTTGACAAAAGAGCCAAACATGTCCGCTAATTCTTTTAAAAAGCGGTGCTGGAAAACTTGTTTTCCACATGCTGAAGACTAAAATTAGAGACATGCCTATCATGATGTACTAAATTAAAGTCAAAATAAATAAAAGATATAAATCTTAAAGCAGAAACACTAAATCTACTGGGAGAGAAAATAGATAGAAATCTTGAAGACATAGGTATAAGCAGAGACTTCATGTACAAAACCCAGACTGTATGGGAATTACTATAAAGAATCAACAAATGGGATCTCATCTTATTAAATGGGAGCTCATCTTATTAAAAAGCATTTGTACAACAACAGCAAAAATCACCAAAGTGTGAAAAGACAACCAACAGAATGGGAAAAAATTGTAGCCAGCTGTCCGTCAGACAAAGGCCTTATATCTAAAACATATAAATAATTTAAAAAATCAACACTCCTAAAATTCATTTGGAAGCAGAAGTTAGGTAATTCTGGGCAACAAAGGCAAGGCAGGAGGTATCTCAATTCATGACTTGAAATTATACTACAAAGCCACAGTGATAAAATCAGCATGGTACTGGCAAAGAAATAGACCTGAGGATCAATGGAACAGATTAAAAGATGCAAGCACATCTACAAAGACACTCAACCACCTGATATTTGACAAAGGTGCTAAACATGTTCACTGGAAGAAGGGTAGCCTCTTCAATAAATGGAGTTGGAAAAATTGGCTCTCCACATGCTGAAGACTGAAACTAGACCCATGCCTGTCACCATGCACAAAACTAAAGTCTGAATAGATCAAAGACCTAAACATTAAAACAGAAATACTAAATCTGCTGGAAGGCCAGGTAGGTAGAAACCTTGAAAAATAGGGGTAGGCAGAGAATTCATGAAAAAATGCAAATTGTACAGGAAACACTTCAAAGAATCAACAAATGGGATCTCATATTACTGAAAAGTTTCTGCACTTCAAAAGAAATCAACAACAGAGTGAAAAGAAAACCCACAGAATGGGAAAGAATTATAGCCAACAACCCCTCAGACAAAGGACTTATATACAGAATATATAAAGAATTGAAAAATACCAAGGCCCTCAAATTCAAGGACCCTGTCCAAAAATGGGTAGCTGAGATTAACACATATTTCTCAGATGAAGATATACAAATGGCAAACAAATACATGAAGACATGTTCACCATCACTGCTCATTCGAGAAATGCAAATTAAAACAGCATTCAGATTTCATCTCACCCCAGAAAGAATAGCTGCCATCAAGAAAACAACTGTTAACAGATGATGGTGAGGCTGCGGGGAAAAAGGAACACTGCTCCACTGTTGGTGCGAGTGTAGACTGGTGCAACCACTATGGAAATCAGTATAGAGATTTCTCAGAAGACTAGGAGTGGAAGTTCCATTCAACCCAGTTATTCCCCTCCCAGAAAATCTGTTTTCCCTGAAAATCTGAAAACGTCATGTCACCGTGATATATGTGCACCTATGCTCATAGCAGCACAATTTGTAATAGCTAAATCTTGGAAACAACCAAGATGCCCATGAACTGCAAAGTGGATGAAAAAGATGGTGGTATTTTTAGACAATGGAAAATTTTATACAATGGAATATTACTCAGCTATAAAAAAGATGATTTTGAGGCCTTCATAGCCTTTTTCTTTTTTTCCTTTGGAATTCTCTATTGTTGCTACCCTTTTTTCTGTTTTGAGTTTTTTTCTCTTTAAATAAAATTTTTAAAAAATAAGGACCCCCAAATTCAAACACCCAATCCACAAATGGGCATCTGAGATGAATACATACTTCTCAGATGATGAACTATGAATTGCAAATAAATTTATGGAAAAATATTGAACATCATTGGTCATTCAAGAAATGCAAATTAAAACAACACTGAGATTCCATCTCACTCCAGAAAGAATGGCTATCATCAAGAAATCAAACAATAACAAATGCTGGAGGGACTGATGGAAAAGGAACCGTTGATGTAGACTGGTACAACTACTGTCGAAATCAATGTGGAAATTTCTCAAAAAACTAAAACTGGAGATTTCATTTGACCCATATTCCTCTTCTTGAAATCTCTAAAAAAGTGTTAAAAGCACCATACCACAGCGATATATGCATACTTATGATTTTAGCAGCAGAGTTTTTAATAGTTTAAGCTTGGAAACAGACCACAAAATTATGTTGATTGTTATGAAACCCACAAACCAAGTACACGTTTTTCAATTTCCTATTGTAAAATAAGAATTGTTTATTGAAGGATGGCCTATATATGTTGATGTTCAGAGTGTAATCATTAGCATGTATTTGCTTCCATCTTCTTTCCACCATTCTCCAATGTTTATTTACACAGTCAGGGGTATTAGATACAAACTTATTATTTTTATTACTAACTTGAAAATGTATTAATACTACTTTAGTCTGTTGAAATTATATGTTAACTTCCTAACAATATGAGCACAAGATTTTGACAAGTGATATTTTAACTGTTTCATTGGTTATTGTCAGTTCTTTTCTAATACATATTTTTTCTTCTTGAGTTCCTTATTTTTTTTTTCATGTTCTGATCTGGTGAAATACATCTCTAGTATTTTAAGGGGTATATGAGTAATATGTTTACTGACTTTGTCATCTTAGGAATGCTTTTTCAGTTGTGAATCACATCATCAGTTTCCCAAGGATATATAACTAAATATTAATAGATCTTATACTTGAGAGAGAAGCCTCCTGATTTGCACTTATCTACTATTTTATTAAATATAAATAATATTTATATTTAGAGAGATAGGATAAGAAGGAGATTTTCTGACACAAATTACACTGTTGCCAGTGTGGTCAAATAGAAAGATTCTCAAGTCTGGTAGGAGATCTAATTTTGTTCAAATTATTTAAATGTCTCAGAACCTTGGGTTTTTGTTTCTGAAATTCAGATACTAATGTCCATTTTGTATGTCCATAGAATTTTTAAATATAGTCAATGTCTGATAAATGAGGTATTGTCATTTATATGTAAATTATATATGCTAAAAAGAATCATTTTAAAAAAATTATTATGTGCTAGATTCTAAATGATAATATATGTCTTTACAGTACAAAGCACACTTCAAAAATTAAACATTTAGCCCCACTAATATCACAGGTAAATCTGGACAGGTTTTTAAAATACAATTTTGGAAATTTCTGCTAAAGAGTTGATAAGTACTGACTTTTTTGTTGTCCTTGTTTTTGCCATTACGTAAAACCTTCTTTTAAAGAGTGAAACATTCAACATGTCTTCTTTTTGTTTTTAAAATAATTTTTCAAGAAAGCAAACTATTTTATTAACTCCAAAACATGTAGGTCAAGTAACATAGTTGAACAATATTTAGAATTTGTAAGTATAAAATCAAGCAGTATCATAATGGTAATTATTTTAGCATGGATAGCAAACAAGAAATAATGCCACTTAAATTTAGAACTGACATTTTAACCAGTAATTTTACCTGACACTGACCTTTTAAAAAGTATTATATGAAGCTGGGCGTGGTGGCACAAACCTGTAATCCGAGCACTCGAGAAGCTGAGGCAGGAGGATCATTGCAAGTTCAAGAAAAGCCTGGACTACAAAGTGAGTTAAAGGCCAGCCTGAACTGCATAGAGTGACCCTGTCTCAAAAAGAACACACACATAAGAGTATTAAATATCCACTTGTGGTGGTGCATAAGTCTGATCTCAACACTTTTGGAGGCTGGGACAGAAAGACTGCAAGTCAAAGTCCAGCTTCAGTATCTTACCAATTTGGCAAGGCCCTGTCTGTTATGTGTTAAATGTAAAATGCCCCCTAAAGCCTCATGTATTTGAAAGTGTTTGAATCTTGGGGGCAATATACTTATCAGTGCATTAGTCAAACAGTGGGTTTTGTAGCTAAATTCCAGTTATGAGGTAGGGCCTGTTTGGAAGCAGAACACCGGAAGCACGATGTGAAAAAATATACTCTTGTACTCAGCTCCTATCTTCCCTATTTCTGCTTCTGGATGCCATGAATAAGTACCTTTCTTCCATCATACCCTTTCACTATACTGTTTTGCCTTGAAGCCAGCCAACTATGGAAGAAAATCTCTGAAATCTTAGTCCAAATAAACCTCTTATTCTTTAAGTTGTGAATGTCAGGTATTTTTTCCCAGCACTGGGAAAGCTGACTCACAGAAAAATTGGCCCTAGAGAAGAAGTAGTTTGCTATGACTGCACTTGATCATGTGACTTAGAAGTGTTTAGAATTGGTTTGCAGGCATTCCTAAAGTTTAAGAGATGCAGGCTAGAGAAGCCCTAGAATGCTGTAAATTTAATCAATGATTCTTTCTGGAGCTCAGAAGACCAAAGTGATATAGATATGCTGCAAATGGAGGCCAGGCTCAGGAGATTTCATTTTGGAATAAAGACTCTCTTGGCAGTTGTTCTAAAGGTCAGGTGTGTCACATTCTTTCAGAAAACTTTTCTTTATTTTTTCCATATCTGAAGATAAAATCAGTGGATTAATTGATCTGGCAGAAGAAATTTTAAAGCAGCCCAAAATTCAGGGTGTGGCATGTGCTCTGTTTAGTGCTCTTAACCACATTCACTGTGAGAATAAGGAGCAAAATGCACAGCCAAGAGATATTTTTAAAGAGTTTCTGGTTTGCAAGAAAGCAAGTTCTGGCAAACTTGGGGTAAAGGAGAACATCTCTGTGGAAGAGTTGAACATTAAAAAGAAGCCAAATATTTTGCATCTGGACAATAGAAGAAGCAGCTGGGAAGCATCTCAGGAAGTGGCCCCATACTGCACTTCCAGAATCATGGGTTTTAAAGAGGAAACTCCTTTAAATACTTTGAGAAGACAGTCCCAGTACTGGCCCACTCACAGCCACTTAAAGTGAATCCCCAACTCTGCCACTGACACACTCTAAGGCTACTGCAGCCATGATCTGGGGTGCTCAATTGTTTCTAGAGCTGGCAACAAACCATGGCATCATCCACATGGTGGTGATTTTTCAGGCATGCAAAATGCAAGACTGATGAGAAATGAAGGTTTCTACATAGATTTTAAAATAATAACCAGGAGATCTTGCAAGTTACCATTGAGAGGGTGATTCATGAAGCTATGAGAGTAGAATCAAAAGTACGGAAAAAACCCCAGAAATTTGGAGTTACCAGGAATGTGGATCATCTGCTACAGAAAATAGGCAGTGAGCAAAGTCAGTCCAACAAAGAGAGCAGATGGGCTGAAAATGGCAATGCTATAGAAGCTGGTCTGCTCAAGCCTTTTGGAACTCACAATGCACCACAATCTCAGGTATTTAATAGAGAGTTACAGATATAATGCTTGCCTTTCTGGATTTTGCACTTCTTTTAGTCCAAATCCTTTCTATTCTATACACTTTTGAAATAGTAATGTTGAGTCTGTGCCATTGCATGTTGGAAGTTTTTAATTTTCTGTTCTATTTTCACAGGAACTGACAACTAAGAGTTTGCCTTGAGTCTCAGAAAAGATGTTTGACTTGGAGTTTTAAGCAATGCTGAAAATTTTAAGACTTTCATGACACTTAGAACTAAACTAAATGAAATTTGCATGACAAGTTGGACATGAGCCTTCTGGGTGCTGGGATGGTATGTTATAGTATATATTGAGAATATCGTCTCAAAGTTTCATGTGTTTGGAGTTACAGATTTAAAAAGTGACTGAATCATGGGTGTTAAACTCATCAATGTCAGTGGATTAATACATTGATCAGGCTAAGTTCATAGCTCAATGTGCTGTTAGGAGGTGGCACCTGGCTTGAGAAAGGTCAATGGAGGCACAAATTGGAAGGTTGTTACCTTTCTTACTCTTCTTGTTGCTGAGACAAAAATGCCTGATACCCAAAATTAAATTGAGAAAGATTTATTTAGCTCATAGTTTATAGAGGTTTATTTAGCTCACAGTTTGTAGAAGTTTCAGTATATAATCAACTGGCTCCAAGGCATAGTGGCACATAGCAGAGGGGCAACATTTCATGGTGGCAGAAGACAAAAGCAACAGCGAGTGTGGGGGTGCAAGCTTCCTTCTGTCTCCTATGTTGTATACATGCTACCTGCCCAAGGGTGAGTGTAGCACTCAAACCCATAATCACAGCACTGAATCAATCATAAAACACAGATTCAACTGCTTCCCTAAAGTCTGTTCCCCATGACTGCATTAGGCTTTGAAGGGACATCCCAAAATAAATCATAATAGTTGTATTCTTTTCCCAAGTTTCTCCCATCTCTTCATGGCTCCTGTAAGAGACCAACTTGCCTGCAGCATGATTTTTAATCAGTGGAATTTCTATCTTTGTGTAGTGGAATTTCTATCTTTGCTGGAGGACCCTGGTCCTCCAGCACTGGATTTGAAGTTAGAGATATAAATTCAACTCTAATATCTATAAATTACTAAAAACACAACTGAACCACCCAAGGTGTAATTCTTTCATTTGTGAAATATAGATCTTTAATGAAACATTTATGTTGTATTTGAGGATTAAATGATAAATTCCATAGGTTATACTTGAAGATAAAATGGTCTCATGATGTAGAATAAGTATTTACAGTGTAAATTTATATATAGATATAATGAATCATTTTCACTCTATTATTTAATTACAGTAATAGTAATCAAATATCTAAAGATGAGAGCATAATACTTTTATGAGGAAGCGGTGATCATGTGGGGCTGGGAAGAGAAAGAAGAAACCCATCCACCCTTCCCCTGAGTTAGCTGGTGCATGGGCTGAGAGACAAGAAGAATGCCCCCACCACTCCCTGTAAGCAACCAGCTGATGTGGAGGGTCACAGGCTGAGTTGATAGCAACTGAGGTTAAAAAAAAAACATAATTCTTGTATTGTTTGATTGACTTTGCAAACCTAAAGCCAATAGTGTGAGCACTTTTAGAGAATAACAGTATGAAATACAGCAAAAATGAGAGATTTTCTTCTGTCTTGTTTTCAAAATCCAATTCTTGTAGAATTTAGCTATGAATTCATTAGGACCTGGGCTTATTTTGTTGGTTAAATTTTTAACTATGTTTTAAAATCCATTAGCTGATATTGAGTTATTTTTTATACATTCTTGATCCAGTTTTAGTAATTCATATGTTTCTGGAAATCTGTCCATGTCTTCTGTGTTTTCAATCCTGTGAGAATAAAGGTTTTCAAAGTAGGTATTGAAGATCTGTATTTCCACAGGATCTGTAGTGATTTCACCCTTTTTATTCTTCATTGCATGAAACTGAGTTCTTTCCTTTTTTTTTGATAAAGTTGACTAGGGGTTTATCAATTTTATTTTTTATTTCAAAGAACCACCTTTTCAATAATTAATTCTTTGTATTGTTAGTCTCAATTGCATTATTTTCTACTGTGATCTTTATAATTTCCTCTCTTCTTTGGGCCTTCGGCTTGACTTGTTCTACTTTTTCTAGAAATTTGAAGTGCAGCATTAGGTTATTTGTGCTCATTCAGTTTTCCTGATAGGAAAATTCATCACTCTAAGTCTCCCTCTCAGGACTGCTTCCATTGCTTCCCAAAGGTTCCAGTAAGTTGAATCTGCATTTTTGTTTGATTGTATGTATTGGTTAATTTCTTCTTTAATTTCCTCTTTTACCCATTGGTTATTCAATAAAGTACTATTTAATGTTCTGGTGTTTATAGATCTTTTGCAGTTTCTTTTGTCATGAATTTCTAATTTCAGCCCACTATGGTTAGATAATATGCATGGGATAATTTCAATTCCTTTGCATATATTTAAGAATGTTCTGTGGATTAGTATATGGTCTATTTTAGAGAA
Source organism: Dolichotis patagonum (assembly GCA_004027295.1). NCBI lineage: Eukaryota > Metazoa > Chordata > Mammalia > Rodentia > Caviidae > Dolichotis > Dolichotis patagonum. The sequence goes on along the minus strand of PVJX010024037.1, from coordinate 16,039 downwards.
TGTCCTAAGTACAGCTGTAAAGAATGTGTATTCTGATGTTGTTGGGTGGAATGCTCTATAAACATCTACTAAGTCCATTTGTTCACAATTTTGATACAGTTCTGTGATTTATTTGCTGAGTTTTGGTCTAGTTTATCTGTCTCTTTGTGATAATGGGGTATTAAAGTCCCCCATTATAATTGTATTATTTATTTGATATTTTATGTCTATCAATATTTGCTTTACATACTTGGGTATTACCATATTTGATGCATGTATACTTATGATTGATGTATCTTCCTCTTAAATTTTTGCCTAACAAGTATGTAGTGATCTTCTTTATCTCACTCGATCATTCTTGGTTTGATGTTCACATTTTCTGCAAACAGAATAGCTACCCCTGCTTTTTCCTGGATTCCTGTCACATGGAATGTTGTTTTTCATCCTTTGACTTACAGTCTATGAATTTTCTCTTGAGTTAAATGTGCTTCTTGTATAAAGCATATTGTTAGATTTTATTTCTTGATCCACTCTACCAGTCTGTTCTTTTGACTAGTGAATTGAGGCCATTTATGTTAGTGGTTATAACTGAAATTTATTACCTTATTTTTGTCATATTTCTGCTGTAGTTTCCTTAATTTTTCCCTCTGTGTAATTGGTTGTCCTATTTGTTTGATTTCTGTTGCTGTTGTTGGAATTTTTTACATTTTTTTCCTCTTTCTAGTATGTCTTTCAGTATTCTTTGTAGGGTTGGTTTTGTGGTCATTAAAATTCTTTAGCTGTTCTTTGTCATGGACATATCTTATTTCTCCAATGATTTTGAAAGATAGTTTTTCAGGGTACATCAATCTGGGTTGGAAATTGTTTCCTTTAAGTACCTGAAATACTTCACTCCATGCTTTTCTTAACTTGATGGTTTGTGATGAGAAGTATGCAATAATTCTGATAGAATTTCCTTTATATCTCTGTTTCTTTTCTCTAGCAGCTTTCAATACTCTGTTCTTATGCTGTATTTATGGGATCTTGATTGGCATATGTTGAGGTATAGATTTACTTTGATTATAGATAATTGGCATTCTATATGCCTTGTTTCTTTGAATGTCAGGATATATCCCCATAGTTGAGAAATTTTGTTCTATTACTATTTCTGAAACTAGACTTTTTATGTCATTAGTGTTGTCTCCTTTTTTGTTTCCACCTATAATCCTTATATTGTTTCTCTTTGCAGCATCTTACAGCTGCTGAATTGTTATATTTCTGATCCCTTTTTATTTTTAAGAGATCTTTGCTTCTATGTTCACTAGCCAAAATTTTGTCTTCAAATTCTAAGAGTCTTTCTTCAATTCATTTTATGGGGCTTTACCAGCTTTGAATGGAATTTTTGATTTCCTGGATATCTCCTTGAATAGGTTTCATATATTCTAATTGATTCCTGTATTATTCATTGAAGATTTTCATCATTTTTCTATGCTCCTGTATTTTTTAATCTATGTCTTCTTTGGATATACTCACCAATTCTTTCATTATGTTTATCATTTCTGTTTTTACCTAACAGATTATTTCTCATCTGATTTGTTTGACAGCTTCCTGGTGTTGTTTCTTTACTTGCGTTGGTTCATTTCAGAAATTTTGGGAGTTTGATTTCTAATTTAATCCACTTACCACATGTAGCATTCTAGAAATTTTCATTCTATTATACTCCCATCTTCATAATTCTGGAATACATATACCCAATAACGTCAGGACCCCTGACTATTGTCTCATCACATGACCAACAGCAATACAATGCATGAACTATAGAAGGTGTTAAAAGTATTTCTTTAAATTGCTTTGGAGACAGGGTCTCTCTATGTAGTTCAGGTTGGACAGGACTCGCTATGTAGACCAGGTTGGACTCAAACTCAGCATGATTCTTGTGCTTCAACCTCTGAGTGCTGGGATTACAGGTACACACCAACATGCTCAACAGTAGTTATTTAATTGATGAATGAAGGCTAACATAAAACATAATGTCAGTATATCCATTGTGTATTTTATCATATCTAATACTTAACGTTATAGATTTGAGCTATTGTTTAACCAGTTGAAATTTCTTAGCTTATCAAATAGAAATAAAATATACCCAATATCAGTAGAATGTTTGAATTTATGAAAAACATCAATGAAAAATAAAATTAATATTTGAAAAACATTTTTATAACATATTATGCAAACAGTGTACACAAGATGATGGGAAAATATATGATGAATGTTTAGTTTAAAAAATATTACTGTAAAAGGCATATTGATATAAATAGCTCTCAAAATATTACCCCTAGCTTCAAGGACTTACTCTATAATTCTGCCTAGTTTTTGAAGAAGTTTTGGAAGTTCTCTTTCATGGGAGATTTTATAACGTGTGAGTAGAAAGTATAATGAATACTACTGACAAGTTTCACGTAACAGAAAGAAGGCTCATAAAAATATGGTGAATTGATATCTACCACCCTAAGGCAGGGGATTGTGCCCCAGGGGTTCCACTGGCCCCAGTTCTCCATGCCCAGCTTCCGCCACTCAATTAAGGGAGCCAAGAGTCTGCTGGGGAGTGGGGATTGCCCGAGGTGAGTCCCAGTGCTCCAGGGTAAGTTGGAGACCTATGCTCCTGGCGTTTGAGTTTTGGGGGAGCTACCAGGGACACTGGACTGGGCCCAGCAGATTTCAGGGCCTCAGTCCACCAAGCCCAGTGCCCTTCTTTCAGTTGGGTGGAGACTGTGCACGAGGACTCTGGGCTCATTTGGGCTGGCCTGGGGAGAGCTTAAGACCAGCACTGCCAGCGGTTGAGTTCATATCCATCCCCCTAGGACAGGGGAATGTGCCCCGGGGTTCCACCAGCTCCAGTTCTCCATGCCCAGGTTCTGCCTCTCAATTAAGGGAGCCAAGAGTTGGCAGAGGAGTGGGGATTGCCTGAGGTGAGTCCCAATGCCCCGGGGAGAGTTGGAGACCTATGCTCCCAGCACTTGAGTTTCTTGGGGAGCTACTGGGAATGCTGGCCACAGCCTAGCAGATTCCAGGGCCTCAGTTCACCACGACCAGTGTCCTTCTTTCAGTTCAGGAGGTAAAAACCTCACACAAGGCCTCTGGGCTCATTTGGGCTGGCCTTGGGAGAGCTTAACACCAGCACTGCAAGCAGTTGAGTTCATATGCACCTCACTAGGACAGGGGATTGTGCCCCTGGGGTTCCACCAACCCCAGTTTACCACACCCAGCTTCTGCATCTCAATTTAGGGAGCAAAGAGCCTGCAGGGGAGCTGAGACTGCTCCAGGAGCTGAGGGTGCAGGAGAAGATTTGCCATACACCCAGAGGAAGCTTTGGAACACCACTCAAACCAAGGAAATAAAGAAAACTGACAAAAGGAAAGACCAAAAGGCAGACTCAAATCTCCAACCCATCCAAAGAAAGCCTAGGAGCCATGTACATAGAAGAAAATAGAAGCCATAGACCTGAAATGACTGAAATGATATTAACTGAAATAAAGAAGCAACTTGGGGAAGCTATGGAGAAATTTAAATCAGAAATAATTGCCCAGGTAAAAGAAGAAATGATAAAAGTAGTGAAACAAATAGTGCACACATACAGTGAAGACACAGCTAAACAATGAGAGGAACAAAGCAAACAGGTAGAATCCCTGAATGAACATTATAAGATACAAACATAATGCATGAAGCATATACAAAGAGATATACAGGAAATCAAAAATCCTATTGAAAGCTTCCAAAAACACCCCAACAAAAGTGAAGATAGAATTTCAGACTTGAAGATAAGATCGCAGCTAGTAAACAGGAAAGATCTTTTAAAAATAACAAGGAATCAGGAAAACACATTTCAACACCTGCAAGATGATGCAAAGAAAAATAACATAGGATTAATAGGGATAAATGAAAAAGAAGGGGACAGCCCAAATGATATCAAGAGGATATTTACAGAAGTAATAGCTGAAAACTTCCCAAACATGAGGATGGAAACTGGCATTTGGATTAGTGAAGCATATAGAACTCCAAATAGCCATAACCAAAATAAAACAACACCCAGACACATAATAATCACCATCCCAGAAATCCACCATAAGAACAGAATACTAAAAGCTGTTAATGAGAAAAGACAGATCACCTACAAAGGAAAACTTATCAGAATCACAGCACACTTCTCAACACAAACAATGAAGTCAAGAAGAGCATGGAGTGAAGTATTTCAGATCCTAAAGGAAAACCACTTCAAACCCAGACTGACGTACCCTGCAAAATTGTCCTTCAAAGTAGATGGAGAAGGAAGACACTTCCATGACAAAGAACAACTGAAAAACTTCATGATCACCAAACCAACCCTATAAAGAATACTGAAAGGCATTCTAGATACACATAGGATGAAACCACCAAGCAACACAGATAATTAAACAGACTGGAAAGCTAAAGATACAAGAGCAGAAAGATAGCATGTCAACAATAAACCAATATATAACAGTTATAACCATTAATGTAAATGGCCTCAACTCACCAATCAAAATAAACAGACTGGCAGAATGGATCAAGGAGCAACATCTAACCATATGCTGTCTACAAGAAACCCATCTAACCCAAAAGAAAACCCATAGATTGAAAGTCAAAGCATGGAAAACAATACTTCATGCAACAGGAAAAGAAAACAAAAAAAAGTGGGAGTAGCTATCCTGTTTGCAGACAATGTGAATTTCAAACCAAGAATGGTCCAAAGAAATAAAGAAGGTCACTACATACTAGTTAGGGGAAAACTTCAAGAGGGAGAGATAACAATCTTAAATATAAATGCACCAAATTCCAGAGCACCCAGCTATATAAAGCAAATATTAACAGAAATGAAAAATCAAATAAGCAATAACAAAATTACAACAGGCGATTTTAACACACCATTGACACAAAGGGACAGATCAACTAGAGAGAAAATCAGCAAAGAAATAAGGGAACTGAAACACACTTGTGAACAAATGGACTTGATAGACATATATAGAGTGTTCTATGCAATAACATCAGAATATACATTCTTCTCAGCAGTACATGGGACATTCTCTAAAATAGATCATATACTAGCCCACAGAACATATTTAAGTAAATACAAAAGAAGCGAAATTATCCCATGCATGTTATTGGACCATAGTGCCACGAAACCAGAAATTAATGATAAAAGCAACTGCACAAGCCTCACAAACACATGGAAACTGAGTAATATACTCTTGAGTAATCAATGGGTCACAGAGAAAATTAAAGAAGAAACTAAACAATATTTACAAGCAAATGAAAATACAAACACAACATACAAGTATTTGTGGGATACAATTAAAGCAGTCCTGAGAAGAAAATTTATTGCAACGAGTTCCCACATCAGGAAGAAAGAATGAACACAAATAAACAACCTGATGCTGCAACTCAAACATCTAGAAAAAGAAGAGCAAGCCAAGCCCAAAGCCAAAAGAATGGAGGAAATTATATAGAACAGAGCAGAAATTAATGCAATGGAGTCTAAGAAAACAATTCAAAGAATCAATGAACCAAAGAGTTGGTTCTTTGAAAATACAAATAAAATTGATAAGCCCCTAGCCAAACTTATTTAAAAAAGGAAAGAAAAAAGTCAAATTCATGCAGTAAAGAATGAAAAAGGTGAAATTGCTACAGACTAGGCAGAAATACAAAAGATCATCAACACCTATTTCAAAAACCTCTACTCATATAGGTTCGATAACACAGAAGAAATAGACAGATTCCTAGATATATATGAACAACCAAAGCTGGATCAGGAAGATGTAAAACTGCTAAATAACCCAATTTCTATTAATGAAATTGAAAATATAATTAAGTCCTTGCCAACAAAGAAGAGCCCAGGCCCAGATGGATTCACTGCGGAATTCTACAAGAAACACAAAGAAGACTTAATTCTGAAACTCCTTAAACTCTTCAATGAAATTGAAAGGGAAGCAATTCTTCCTAAGTCATTCCTGGAAGCAAATATTACACTAGTACCAAAAACTGAGAAAGACACAACTAAAAAAGAGAACTATAGGCCAATTTCCCTAATGAACATAGATGCAAAAATTCTCAATAAAACATTAGCAAACAGGGTGCAGCAAATCATCAAGAAATTTACATACCATGACCAAGTGGGATTCATCCCAGGAATGCAGGGATGAATCAACATATGTAAATCAGTAAATGTTATCCATCATATCAATAGAGCCAAAATGTAAGAACCACATGATCATCTCTATAGATGCAGAAAAAGCTTTTGATAAGGTCCAACACTCATTCATGACAAGACCTTACAGAGAATTGGAATAGATGTTATTGAGCTCAATATGATAAAGGCCATCTGTGACAAACCAACAGCCAGCATCATATTAAACAACCAAAAAATGAAAAGCTTTCCTTGAAAATCAGGCACAAGACAAGGATAGTCCCTATAACTGCTTCTATTCAACATACTACTAGAAATGCTAGCCAGAGCAATTAGACAAGAGAGAGAAATAAAAGGAGTAAAGATAGGAAAAGAGGCAGTTAAATTATCATTATTTGCAGATGACATGTTACTTTACATAGAATACCCCCAAAACTCCATTGAAAAACTCCTATGTATAATAAATAAATTCAACAATGTAGCTGGATACAAAGTCAATACTCAAAAATCAATAGTATTCCTACACACTAACAACAAAAATACTGAGAGAGAAATAAGAGAATCCACACCTTTCACACTAGCATCCAAAAAGTGAAATGCTTAGTAATTAAACTCATGAAGGAAGTAAAAGAGCTATACAAGGAAAATGACAATAACCTGAAAAGGAAATCGAAGAGGACCTCAGAAAATGGAAAGACATCCCCTGTTGATGGATAGGAAGAACAAATTGTGAAAATGTCCATTCTCCCAAAATTACTATACAGATTCAACGCAATCCCAATCAAAATACCACTAAAATACCTCATAGATCTAGAGAAATCACTCCTAAAATTCATCTAGAACCAGAAGAGACCTAGAATAGAAAAGGCAATTCAAAGCAGCAAGAGCAAGGCAAGAGATATCACAATCTCTGACTTGAAATTATACTACAAAGCTACAGTAATAAAATCAACATGGTACCAGAATAAAAACAGACCTGAAGATCAATGGAATAGATTGGAAGATACAACCACAACCACAAACTCAATCAACCACCTTATCTTTGATAAAGCGGCCAAACATTTTCATGGAAGAACGACAGTCTCTTTAACAAATGGTGCTGGAAAAATTGGCTATCCATATGCAGAAGACTAAGACTAGAGCCATGCCTATCACCATGTACTAAACTAAAATCTAAATGGATCAAAGATCTAAACATGAAAACAGAAACACTAAATCTGTTGGAAGACAAAGTAGGTAAAAATCTCGAAGATAAAGGGGTAGGTAGAGAATTCATGAACAAGAACCAAAGTACACGGGAAATACTTCCCAGAATCAATAACTGGGACCACATCTTATTAAAGAGTTTCTGCATGTCGAAAGAGATTTCCAGCAGAGTGAAAAGAAAACCCACAAATTGGGAAAAAAAGCTTCATGGAGAGGTCCTCAGACAAAGAATTTCTGTCTAGAATTTATAAAGAATTTAAAAAAATCAGACCCTCGAAATTCAAAGACCCAATCCAAAAATGGGCATCTGAAATGAATACACAGTTCTCAGATGAAGAAATACAAATGGCAAATAAATACATGAAAAAATGTTCATCATCATTAGTCATGAGAGAAATGCAAATTAATACCACACTGAGATTCCATCTCACTCCAGAAAGAAAGTCCAGGATAGAAAATACTACCAACAACAAGTGTTGGAGAGGCTGTGGGGGAAAAGGAACTCTTCTGCACTGTTGGTGGGAATGCATCCTCGTGCAACCACTGTGGAGGTCAGTCTGGAGATTCCTCAAAAAGCCCGGTTTGGAAGTCCAATTTGACCCAACTATTCAACCTCTAGGCATATTCCCAGAAGATCTGAAAACATCATACCACAGTGATATATGTGCACCCATGTTTATAGCAGCACAATTTGTAATAGCCAGATCCTGGAAACAACCTAAGTGCCCATCAGCTGAGGAAAGGATAAAAAAGTTGTGGCATTTTTATACAATGGAGTAGTACTCAGCTATAAAGAATGATCACATTGAGATATTTATAAATAAATGGACATGACTTGAGAACATTCTCATAAGCGAAATAAACCAAACTCACATGTGTAAATACCGTATGGTCTCTCTAGTATAAGAGTTGATAAGAGTATATAAGATTTTATGGTAATCATGAGTCCCCATCTCATAGCTTTGAAGCCTTTCAATGTTTTCATTCATCAGTTGGAATGGCTTTATTCTGTTTTGTTTGACTATATCATGTGTGATGATATGAACAGCTGTTTTGAAGAAAACAAAACATTATGACAGCTATTGCTGATTTAATATCGTCCTTCTTAGAATTCCTACCATGCTTATATTCTTCTAATACCATTGGTTCTACCTATTACATTGTGTCTTTTTGGGATTTGAATATGTGTGATAGTTTAAACAAAATTTTTTATCAAAAATAAGATATTATAGTATCCATTGATCATTTTCTGTTATTCAGTTCAGAAAGCCCTGTAATTCTTTCACTCTTTGAATGTCTTTATACTATTTTGTTATGTTTGATATTATTGTATTTGAAACTATGCTCAACTATAGCAGCGAAAGAGATATTGTGATAGCTACTTTTAATGTCTGGTTGTCTTAATGTAAAGTACTGTGTTGCCTATGTTGTCCTGTTCTGATCTGCTCTGTTCTGCCCTCTTTTGTTTTATTCTCTTTAAAATAAAATTTTAAAAAAATGAAAGTCACAGAAAATCTATCCACTTAAAATCAACAAGCAAGTAAAGTCACTTTGATATATTTAATTTAATTTAAATATTTAGTTTTGTTTTCTCCAGCATTACTAAGATATAACTGATGGGTAAACATTATACGTATTTATAGTATACAACATTTTTTTTGATGCTGGGAATGGAACTCAAAATCTTATGGTTGCCAGGCAGGTACCTGAGCCACTGAGGTATATCCACAGTGCTACAACATGATTTTTTGATATGTCTTTAGAAAAATACATGAGTGAGATCAAAGACTATCTGTGTTCTGTGTTTGGGTTATTTCACTTACCATGCTGTCCTCATTTATCCATGTTGTCACAAATCACTGAATTTCCTTTGTTTTAAAGGATGAATATTATTTTATTGATCATATATACAGTACATTTTCTTTATCCATGCATGTAGTAATGAAAACCTCATTGTTTCATAATAGCTATACTAATTTATATTTCCACCAAAGTGCTTAGGCATTCCATTATCTCCCTATTCTGATACTTGTTATGTTTTGTCTTTTTTGTATTACTTATTTGTTATGGTTTGTATTTGTATGTTCTCCAAAAGCCATCTGTGGCCATATTGATATAGGTGAATGAAACTCCCAACGTACTATGTTCAGTACAAGCTCGGTACTCTAAAATCAAAGAATGAATTTTAGGAACAATGGAGATGAAGAGAAGAATATATTTATTGAGAGGAAGAAAGCTTCTGTCTGAAGAGAGACAGAAGGGGTCCGGAGCGGGTTGCCAAGGACTCTGTATTTTCCAGGGACTTTTATAGAGCAAAATCATGAGATTAGTTGCCTCAAAGGTGGGGAAAGTGGGAATTTTCAAATTGGGCATATAATGATCCAGACTTAATCCCTAAGGATTATACTTAAGGATGTGCTTGCATTTGTTTTGAGATGTGGCCCTTAGCAAGAGGTATGTGTCTTCTGTTTTGAGATCTGGCCTGCAGCAAAAGGTGTGGGTCTCCTCCAAGGTCATCAGACATCTGGTCCTCTGTGCCAGTTTTCTCCAGGGCCTAGCCCTGTCCAACTTCCTGTAGTATTTCTAACTGGCACAGCTGCCTGTAACAGTAAGTTGATGATCCACCCAAGGAAAGAGATGTGCTGAGGAAGAGTGGGGCATTGTGGGTTCTCTTAAGTGTTGCTGTTTCAAGCCATTGATTCTCCTGGAGAATCTAGTCATGGCTAGCTTCCCCAGTATGAATTTAGTCATTATCATTGAAGGAGCTCCAGACCTTGTCACTGAGATTGGCTGTGATTCACTTTTGGAGAGCTCCACTCCTTACATTGAGCATTGCTTCCTGGCTCTGGAGGGGAAGATGTGTGGAACTTTATCTCCAGGAAAGCTTGTTATGCTAGCCTCCTGACATGTACTCAACTGTTCTCATAGTCAGAGGAGCCTGGAATCTCAGTATTGCTGAGGATGGCTCTGATACTTTTCAGGGAATTTCTGGCCCATATTTTGTGTGTGACTTCTTGGCTCCAGTGTAGAACTCTCAACCTACTGGCACAGATCCTTCACTCTCCTGACATAGACTTTCTAGCTTCTACTGCTGAAAGCCTTTCCAGTGGGCCTTTCCAGTGCTGATCCCTAAACATACTTGCATGAGTTATTGTCATGAGCTTTAGGCCTCCAGTTGGACTTAAGGGAGGCATTGTCATGGGCTCTAGAATTTCAGCTGGACTCCTGTTGCAGGATCCAGGCCTCTGCTGAATTTTGTAGGTCTTTAGTGTTGTGGACATATTTGTTGCACTTTATTGTATTTAAATGTGTGACCATCATAAAATAATATTATAAACTCTGTGCCCTATATATAATTGTTCTCCTTGTGACCCCTGACTAAAACAATTATCAACATGGGATATTAGTGTGGGTCCACTTTAGACATTTATTGTCTATTTCCCCAGTAACTCAATATGGGAACTATCTGAACTAATTCCCAGAGATGGAGGAACTGTGGATGAGGCTAGAAAAATCCTACATCTAGCCTTCTGCCAGTCACCACCCCCTCAAGTCTGGGCCTCATTTTTTTTGTCTTTTTGTGGCAATATCTTGCCATGAAGTTCTGGCTGGTCGTAAGCTCATTTTGTATCCCAGGATGGTCTCAAACTCACAGCATTCCTCCTGCCTCAGCATCCCATGTACTGGGATTACAGATGTGCACCTGGCTTGGCTCTCATTTTTGTTGTCTCTAAAATTAGATTAAGAAAAGTCCATTTCCAAAGAGTATTAAGAGGGGCATGCCTTAATTTTGGCTCATCATTCTAATAACTGTCATATTTATTCAGAAATCTGTGACAAGCTCTTGCTTTCCTCTTATTCTGAGTTTTTGCTCAGTCTGTGTGTATTATGAATATGTATCTATGTTTAATCATCTTGTGATAATCCTTAAAACATGCTCACAGAATTTTAGACAGTTTTGCAAGGAAAACAAAACTTTAAAATCAGCCTTTTAAATTCCAAAAAAGGGCAATGGCCAGCTCAAGGCAACCACATAAACCTCATACCCTCCCCCTGGTCCAGGCTAGCACTATAGCACTTTCTTGGCATGTCCAGAGCTATTGGGACCTGCCCTTTCTAGACCTATCCTCAAGTAGGTCACTGAGGGTATTCTGGCCTGAGGCCTCTGGCTAGATGGGGTAGGGGAAGAAGCAAGTAGGAAACTTTCTTACAGGAGACATTACACCTGCTTAGAGGGAGGCAGAAAAATTTTATCTCTCTGAGTCACATCCCTTTGAAAGCCTGAACTTCAATGCATTCTGAATGCTGGGGATTTAGCTCAGTGGCTTAAGCGCCTGCATGGCAAGCGCAAGGTCATGAGTTCGATCCACAGTACCAAAACAAAAAACAAAAAACAAAACAATCAATGCATTCTGACAAGATCTGGAGTTCTTGGCAGGGATGGAGTCAACAGGAGTTCTAACTCCTCTGGCCTCAGATTGTTAGTCTGAGATTGTTTGGCTTGTTTGGATGGTCACCTGAGATTGTTTGGCTTGTCACCTCAGCTTGGGCATTCACACAGTAGACTGAGTTCCTGAGAAACTAGTGAGAGAAATTCTGGTTGAGAACAGAGGTGAAAAACTATCCTGAGACCAAGATAGCACAAATGAGTACAGAATATTTGTGTTATCTACCAGTTTGATATTATTGAGTCATAGCTTAAATAACTCTGAGGTGAAAAACTGAAGAGAATTATTCACAGGAATCAGCCTCAGCAGAACTAGAAGAAATCTAGGGGAGAGAGGGTTTGAATTCTGAAAAGATGGACATCAGCTCAATGTGATGAAAATTTTTCACAATGTTTTGGATTTTGACAAATACTCACTGTCTACTCCATCAAATTCTGGACCATTTCTGTGGTAGCCATTCCAATAGAGTGTTGGCCTTTGCTTATATAACACTGAATTTCTTAAATCCTCTGAGTCTGTGATTCAGTTTTTATGATTCATCTCAGCATTATTTATATAATTCTGTTATGGAAATAATCATGGTCAACTCAGCTCATGTTTTTATTATTATTTTTCTCTGTTGACCAATGCACATAGTCAATAGGACTTCTTTTGTGAATTTACCTAAAACACATTACGATTAATTAAAATTTTAACTATTAAGGGCCCTGTGGTTTCCACCTATGACTGTATGTAAGCTATAGTCACAAGTTGCTCAACATAAGGTAAAGTTAACTAGCTATTTTTAAATGTATTGAGCATTTATAGAAATAGAATCTGAAATTTTAAAGAAACTATTCCACTATTTTAAAACACTGATAGTTTGTTTCTAAAAAACAGTTACAAATGTGATATGGACAATGAATAAATTAAATTTTCTTTTAATATTTATTGATAACATAATCCTTTACACAGGTGACATTAAAAAGTTCACCAAAGGACTCCTAGAACCAATATCAAAATTCAGTAGTGTAGCAGGATACAGTCAATACTCAAAAATCAATAACATTTTTGTACACTAATAACAAACTTACAGAGAGGGAAATTAGTGAAATAGTACCTTTTATAACAGAATTAAGATAAATAAAATACTTAGGAATTAACCTAACCAAAGAAGTGAAAGGCTTCTTTGATGAAAATGGAGATTGAAGAGGTTATCAGGAAATGGAAAGATATCCCATTTGTGGATGTGCAGAACGAGTATGTCAAAATGGCCACACTTCCAAAATGTCTTTATATAGATTTAATGTGATCCCAATTAAAAAGTAAATAATGTTCCCTACAGAACTGGAGAAAGGATTTGGTATTTAGCTCAGTGGCATTAGCACCTGCCTGGCAAGTGAGAGGTCATGAGTTTGATCTTTTGTACCAAAACAAGCAAACAAAAAAACTAGAGAAAGCAATCTTAAAATTCATACGGAACCAGAAGAGACCTAAAATATCAAAAGAAACTCTGGGCAACAAGGGCAAGGCAGAGGGCATCACAAGCCTAGACTTCAAGTTACACTACAAGGCTACAGTGATAATAACAGAATGCTATTGATTCTAAAAACACAGACTCATGGATCAATGGAACAGAATAGAAGACTCAGAAATAACTTTGGGCATAGTTAGCTATGTTATCTTTGACAAAGTTTTTTTCCTTTTACTGGCAAAAAGGCAACCTCTTTAATAAATGGCAATGGGAAAACAAGGTACCCATACACTGAAGGTTGAACCTGTTGTACTCTAACCTGAGCGTCGTCATTCTGTTCTGTATGCGCCATTGCTATTATCTTAGATTCCAAACTTTATTCCTCCTAAAATTCCAGATGCCTGGTCAGACTCCCTATCCTGTGCAACTGTGACCTCTGTACTCTGTAAATTTCCAGGAATTGGCCCACCGCCAGGCTTTAAAGTTGTAAGCCTTTGTACTCTATAAGATACCCATAAATTAACCACGAGTTGTAAAGTTTCCTGTTATCGGTTCATCACCAATTATAATTTCCTGTAAATCCAGGTGCTTCCGGTAAGGTTTGTCCTAAGAACCTAATGAGAGAACAGAGCCCCTACACCCTTACCCATCCCCACTCATACTTTGCGGTCTTTTCCTTTATAAACCCCTTACCAATGTAACCTAATTGCACAGACTGCAAACTCCATCGCATCTGTGTCGCTGGTGCAAGCTAAAACAATAAAAGCGCTGTTTTCAACCCCCCTTTTGGACATCATCTAGTTTTTTGGGGTACAACAAACCTAGACCCATATCTCTCACAACGCACTAAATTAAAATCAAAAGGAGTCACATATGTAAACATTAGAATAAGCAGAGTTAGTTTACTGGAGAACAAATTAGATACATCTCTTAACATAGGTGTAGGCAAAGGCTCTGAACAAAAGACCTGGTTACACCAAGAAATAATACCAAGAATCAACAAATGGGATTACATCAAGTTAAAAACTTCTGTACAGCAAAGAAAATCATCAATATACTGAAGAGACTACCTACAAAATGGGAAAATTTTGCCAGCCATCTCTCAGACAAAGGATGAATATCTTGAGTATATTCAGAAAAATCAGAGATTCCCAAATTTAAAACCCAATTTTTAAAAATGGACATCTGACATGAACAGACTTTTCAGATGAAGAAATACAAATGGCTGAAAAGTACATGAATAAATGTTGAACTTCACTGACTATTTCAGAAATGCAAATTAAAACAACACTGAAATTCTATCTCACTTCAGAAAGAGTGGCTACCATCAACAAATCAACCAATATTAAATTCTGTGAAGGCTGTGACAGCAAAGAACCATTCTTCATTGTTGGCGGGAAAATAAAGTGATATAGCCACTATAGAAATCAGTATGGAGAGTCCTCAAACATGTAAAACTAAAAATTCCATTTGACCCAGCTATTCCCCTTCTACATATCTTCCCCAAAGATTTAAAGACATCATACAACATGACGTCGACATACCCGTTTATAGCAGTACAATTCACAATAGTTAAATATGTTAATCTGCAAGAGAATCAATACAGAAAATGTAGTATTTATACACTGTGGAGCACTACTCTAAAATAGAGAAGGATAAACTTGAGTCATTTGTAGCAAAATGGTTACACTTTCAGATCATAATATAAATTAAGTGAAATAATTGAGAGAGTCTGAAAATATATATTGTAATCCAGCCCAGAAAATGTATATAAAAGTGTACCTTGATTTAGTACATTTATCTTACACCTTTTGTATGTCCTTTGGCCTACTAGTATGTTTTTTAGTCTGTATATATAATTAATTTTATAAGATCTTATAAATAAATTAATCTGATGCTGGAAAAATAAAAGGGAAAACAGAAGAGTAAAAACAAAATTGGAAATGTCTTATGTACACATTTCAATTCCCTATGGTGAATGTAATTGTTATGTACTGCAAACATGAAAAAAATGTTTTGTGACATTTTTGTCAAGAACTCCCTTAAATCCTTTTGTGAATGTGCTCTGTAAGTAGGTGTATGGATTTAAAAGAATGGGAAATGAGCCACACACTACTCAAGAGTTTAAAATACAGAAATTAATTCTGGCAGTTGAGACTGCTAGAAACAAAATAAATTGTTTAGGCAGATTAGAAAAAATACAGCACATATTAAGTATTTAAAAATAATAGACTAAATTTTACTCACTGCATAAAAAACCCTTTTCCTTAAAAATAGAGGTCTTTTTTTTATGTAAAAGAGAATAAAACAAAAGGGGGCAGTACAGAGCAGATCAGAAGAGGACAACATAGGCAACACAGTACATTAAGTCAACTGGACATCAACAGTATTTAACACCATATCTCTTACTCTGCTATAGTTGAGCATAGTTTCAATTACAATAATATCAAACATAACTCAATAGTATAAAGCCATGCATAGAGTGAAAGAATTCCAGGGCTTTCTGAACCGAATAACAGAAAATGATCAATGGGTATTATAATATCGCATTTTTGATAAAAAAGAAAAAAATTTGCTTGAACTATCACACATATTCAAATTCCAATGAGACACAATGTGGTAGATAGAACCAATGGTAATAGAACAAAAAAAAAGCATGGTAGGACTTCTAAGAAGGATAATATTAAATCAGCAATAGCTGTCATAATGTTTTCTTCAAAACAGCTGTTCATATCATCACGTATGATATAGTCAAACAAAACAGGATAACACCAT